>JANZLD010000006.1:43916466-43931693 GCA_026413575.1 Erythroxylum carthagenense | reverse complement strand
TGCTTTGTATTATTTGAGATGTTAGCTTCCAATTATAAATTGTTTGTGATTTGATTTGAATTCCGGACTTAAAGTCCAAGGAGTTTGTTATGTGAATATGGGTTTGGAAGTGCTTTGTTTTGATCTGAAATCCTGTATGATGTATGAATTCTCAACAAGATTTGAATGCTGGACTTAGGTCCGATAATAATGAGTTTCTGATTAAATATTGCATATGATTATCTGATATGACAAAATCCGTATATGGTGCATCTCATAAAATGCATGCTCAGATAAAGATGTTGTGACTTGAGTGACCAATGAAGCGCTTCCACGTAGAGCTTTACTCCATGATATATGTTTTGTGTACAAAGCTATGCTCTGTGATTTTGTTCCAACTAAGCTCTATGGGCCAGTAATTGTGTATAAGTATGTGATGGGCACTCGGTCACAACAATAACAACGAATATGAGTCACATGCATATAACATTATAAGATTGAATCCATTGAATGAATATTTGTGAAATATGTGATATGTGTGTTTGATCCGGTGAACTCATCAATGATGGTTCACTCATTGAGTTTACAAAACTCATCAAAATTGCAACATTGTCTTTTCAGGACAGAGGGGCAATTCATTTCACTGAGGGACTCCACTATCGTGTAGATTGTGTTTTGACGAGTGAGGTCATGGCTCAAAGGTCGGTTAGCTGGGACTTTTGGATGGCTTAGATAGATTTGATTCACTTCCTCTTTCATGTAGGACTTTTGTATTAAGTTTGATGTTATACCTATGGAAAACGTTGAAAGACAATGTAGCCTTCGATTTTTGTGAAATGAAATGAGGAAAAAATCAGGTTTTTAAAATATTGTGATTTCTTATAATGCTCTTTAAGTGAATAATGATATGATGCCATACGAAGTAAATGTATTGATCAAACGTAGCGTACCCTTATCGTAGGATATATGCTGGAATGACCTCCGAGCGTCCCGATATGTACTTTGCGATAAGGGGGCGCTACAATAAACAACCCAAGGAATCCACCTAACCCACTTGTGTGGCTTATGGCTACTAAAATATTGAAGGTACATCTCCAATACTCGATCGACCGCTTCTGTCTATCTGTTAATTTGGGAGTGGTAGGATGATCTTAAATTAAAGGTGGTCCCTTGTAAATTGAACAACTCCTTCCAAAATATACTAGTAAAAGTGAGGTCTTTATCACGTACTATACTTTCAAGCATTCCATACAACATTAATATTTGCTCAAAAAACACTTATGCTATGATCACAGGAAAGTAAGGATGAGAAATACGAATGATGTGAGCAAAGTCTGAAAGACGATCAACAACAACATAAATAACTGACTTTCCTTTTGACTTAGAAAGACCTTCTACAAAATCCATTGAAATATATGTGACCAAACTTAAGTGGGAATTGGAAGTGGTTGCAACAATCCTGGTAGCTTAATCTTTTCTTTTTTTTGTTCCTCTAGCACGTTTCACTCCCTCGTATGGCTTCAAGGAGACTTTTTCTCATGCCTTGCCAATAAAATATTGATCTTACTCGATAAAGAGTTTTATGGTACCCTTCATAAGTGCTAAAATGTATTTCCTTAACAATAATATCAATTAACGATGAATCAATTGATAAATAAATTCTATTCTTAAAGTAAAGAATTCCTTCCTTATACTCCCATGGACCCATAACCTCTCCTTGTTGACAAAGTTAAACTAATTTTTTGCAATTTTGGATTGCTTCGAGCTTCCTCTTTTATCGAGAACAACTAATTTGGAGTTGGTGTTGAGATAGCCGTGAACTCTTTTTCATAAATTCAGGATAACACATCTGTTGTTATCCTTACCCTTCTTCTATTCCATAACAAAATCATACCCCATTAGTTTAGCCAAATACTTTCTTTGAGCTGGAGTAGTGATCCTTTGCTCCTATAAATACTTCAAACTTCTTTGATCAATGCGAACAATGAATTGTCTTCCCATCAAATGCAACCTCCATTTTTTAATTACAAGGATTAGTGCTAACATTTCTTTATCATAGGTTGATAGTTGAAAGTTTCTACCTTATAAGGCATGGCTGTAGAAAGCAATTGATCTCTTATTTTGCATAAGAATGCTGCCTAAATCGGTTCCAAATGCATCACATTTGAATTCAAATGGTTGATTGAAATTAGAAACAGCTATTACATGCACATCTCCACATATGAACTTTTGCTTGTCCTCAAGCAAAAAAAAAAAAAAACTCAAACACATCAAACAATAACACATATATTCATGCACATGCATTCTTGACACAATGACATCTAACTTCATGAAACCAATTTAACCTCAAACAACAATCATTCAAGTTGTTCCAACATATTACCTATGCAATTTATTGCTAATTACTTTGGATTGAATATACATACTAATCAAGACATTAATATGATAGTCATTTATATAAAGCACTTATAGACACACATTGATAATTAGTAGTCAATTAAAATTGCAACTATCACTAAGTGACTTTTCATAAATATTCTTGTTAGTTTCAACAATTGGTAGGATTTATTTATCGAAACAACACTTTTTTTAATTTTTCTTTAACGGTGATCTATTCTTTTGACACAAAGGCAAATATTTTTTTCATAATGTCCTCCAGTTACTCAACTAGTTCACGTTTTATTAAAGTCATTACATCCTTTTGACGCAAAGACAAACATTTTGTAGTAAATTTGCTTAATTACTCAGCTGTATCACATTCTCAACTGACTACTAGCTTTATTCATAACCTAAAGGTCAGCATAATAGTTATTGAGTAAAGATACACACTTTTTTTTCACATTTCTTATAACCTACCTCATTTATTTTAGCTAATTGTCCTTATGAAAAATGACTAATGATGCTACTAATTCAACTTATAATTATAAATGTGTATGACAATTTCCTAAGGTGAATAAACTGATATCATGCCTAATTAACATGCATATTTAACCAAAGATACTTAGAACACAAATGTCACAAGCTAATATGCCTTTACAACTTCAGTGAATAGCTATTGACACATTAACACAATTTACACTTATGCTAACACAAAGTCACCTAAGCAAAAACTAACAATATGACATGCAAAATTCACACTCATGATGACAATAACAATGCAAACCTTCCCACACTTGGACAACATATTTTCTTCATTATGAGGAGAACTAACATCATATAAAGGAAACTAAAAATGAGAAGAAAAGAAAAAATTAAAAGAAAAAGGTTAGAGCATGAAACTCGTTACAGTGATTGAGGTGGTGGAAGTGTTAGAGATGGGATCTAAACGCCTTGAGAAACAAAATCTTTATAGATCCTCTTGATGTCGTGGTGCTACAGTTGTGGTTCTTATGCCATCTCCTTCAACAATTTGTTATTTGAAACCAAATTCGCTTAACCCTCAAGCTTGCTTCTCTATTTGAAACCAAATTTACTTAACCCTCGAGCTTACTTCTTTATCTTATAATTGCTTCAAAAAGAATAAAAGAATTAGTAATCTAAACCATTTCAAATCACAAAAACTTATTTTTACAATTTAAAATAAATCTAACTATACAACAATTTCAATCTAACTACCAAATGTGCTAAGTTATGGTTATTAGCTTGATCTTGCATCCTTCAAAACTTAGCCTGGATCAATTATAGGTGGCTTGCTTTTACCTATTTTGGTCAATATTAGTTTAGTAGCTTGTAAATAAGTTACATGTTCTGAGATAATCAAAAGAACATAATTAATCAAATCAAGAAAACCAAGTAAGTTCAATAATGCCTTTTAAGTAACAAACTTTCAATAAAATAAGGAATAATAAAACTCCCTGAATCATTTATCAAATTCAACAGTTTGACTTCTAAGAAGGTGAACTGTTCACTTTCTTTTTTAATCACCTTTGTCTCCTCTTCTTCTTTCACTTCGTGAATAGAGACGTCTGTATCTTCTTCAACCTCTATCTCCGCTATCATCTGTTCGTCATTCTCTTCTTTATCAACTTCTTGAATAGAGACTTCCTTATATATTTCAAACGTAATCTCCATTTTCATCTACTCTTCTTCCTCTCACTCCTTTAAAGATTCGACTTTATCAATTCTCATGAACGAACTACCCCCCTTTGAATTTTTCAATACCTTATTCATGTTAAATTTCACTTGTTTATCTCCAATCCGAAGGATGAGGTTGTCTTTGTGGACATCTACCAAAGCTTTGTCGAGGTTTAAAATGGGTATACCAAGTATTAACGGACAATTTCGATCCTCTTCAAAGTCTAGCATGACAAAATCCACATGAATGAAAGACTTATCCACTTTTACAGGTACGTCCTTCACCAAGCCTAAGGTCCACCAATTGAACAGTATAAAATTTCGCTTTATATCTTTTAGCCTTAGTTTCCTAAAAATAAACATAGGCATAAGTTTATAATTGTGCCTAATTCGCATAAACATTTCAAAATCTATAAATTACTAACTACACAGGGTATTGTAAAGCTCCTTAGATCTTTCAACTTTGAGGGCATATGGTTGGTAATTAAGGAGCTACAAATTTCCATCACGACTATCGTCTGGTCGTCTTCCCATGTCTGCTTGTCAGATAATACATCTTTAAGGAACTTTGCACCTACGTTTCAACACTTCCACAAAAGACAAGTAAATTTGCCATTTCTTTAGCTTTACCACAAATTTTGCGAATGGTACATCCAATTCGTTCTTCTAAAGTCTTTGTGAGAATGATATTTTGGTGAGTAAGGTGAAGGAGTATAAGGAGGGTCTGCATTCTTTTCTTCATCCTTTTTCTTTTTTTTTCTCTTGGTCTTCTACAATGTGGGTCTTAGCTTGTTTTTCTGCTAATTCTTCTAGCTCTTTCCTACTCCCAAGTGTGATAGCCTAAAATTTTTGTCTTGGATTTGCTTCCATATTGCTCGGAAGGCTCTCCACACTTCTTGTAGACAATGCGTTGAGTAGCTAACCCAATTGAACCTTTAAGTTGTGACTAGAAGAGGCACAATTTGATGCTACTTGATCAAATTGCCCTTCCTTCCTCTTCTAGGCCTCTTTCATGTTCATAAGCTTGTCCATGATCTTGTTTAATTTAGAATCTTATGAACTGGATTTATCTTACTGAAATTCTAGTAGATCTTGATTTTCTATTTGAGTCTTGCATTGTTAGAGAAAAAAAATCTGAGTGGATATGTCACCTCGTATTGTACATATTCAAATAAGAATGAAGACTTTTCTTCTTCTATTGTCAAAAATCTTCCTCTTCTTTTATTCTTTTCCTTTTGAATTCTTCTTTTTTTTCCGAAATTTTTTTCAAATTTGATTGTTCTTCAACTTCTCATTAGTCAATCTTTGACACTTCTCAAGCCTCTCATATTTTTCTTCTCTGAAATCTCATTGCAGACGAATCAATGATTCTTCCTTTCAACCATTTATTACAATTGTTTTACTTTTACGAAAAATTCCTAGACTACTGCTGAGTCCAAATGTTGTTCGAGTGTTGCAGAATGTTGTGATTATTCTGGAACTAAGTAGAGAAGTGGTAGAATTTGGTGGAAGGGCGATGATTAAGGATTAAAAGGCTTGAAAATTTGATGATAATGGAGAAAAAGCTGAGTGGAAACGATTCAAGCTTTGGACGGGACAGATTTCAAGTCACTTGAAACTCAATTAAATTCAAGATCAAACAACATAAACTAGAACCAGTCAAATCGTAGATTTCCTCGAACCAACTCGCCCATTATCATCTCCACAGTTAAATACTTAAACTGGATCCAACAAAAATAATCATGGAAAAGACTGTATCATGTGTTCCGCTTGTATCGATAGATGATCCGACCATGCTGAAATAAGTAACTTCTGTTTCAGAAATAGAACTAACCAAGCAAATCCTAAAATGTTTCAGGGTTATGTAAATAACGAAGACCATATTTAACTAAAAGAAGAAAAGAACAGAGGTTAAGCCACAGCAAGCTTTCCAATGGCTTCGACATGTCAATCATAAGCTCTTTCTTTTTTATTTTCCCGCGCATAGGAGATAAAGAATTACAGACTTCAATTCAGTAAATGCTAAGTGCGATTTCATTCATGAAAAGAAAAAAGAAAAAGGCTATACTCGGACAATCTTATGGGATGAAAATTTACAGGGCAGGCAAAATAAAACTAGAATGCATGTATTCCTGCAAAAGCCCCTCAAGGGATTTTGCTATGGCCAATAAAAGCTTGATATTCTTATTCCCCCTTTTGTGAAAAAAACCCAGACAAACATACAAAAAGTAATCAATCGGGATGAAATCTACGAATTCCTAATTAAAATATTTTGACAAAATTCAGGCCTCGTTTCCTTTTTCGTTGCCAGGTGTTCCAGCAAGCCAGCCCCAGACACCACCTGAGCCCTGCCTCTGTTTTGCGTTCAAGGCAGCTCTCTCTGATGCAGCCTTTTGTCGTTGGAGGAGTTCAAGTTCTTTTTGCAGTGTCTCCATAGTCTGTAGCTTTTGTCGTAATTCTGCTACATCAACCTGTTGATTTCGAGTAGAGAATCAGACAGGCGCATATGATTGTAATCTCAAAAAAAATTTCTCATCTTCGTCCATTAAGCAGTATGCATTGAGACAATTCAGCAGGCAAATACCATTTCTCAGATAAGGATTGCATATACAACATTTAACCGAATTAATAAAATAATAGATGAAAAAAATTCCAGGACATACCTCTAATTTGAAACATCTCGACTGTTCAGAAGCTAATTGACCACGAACAGATTGGAGCTCCTGCAGGGTTGAGAACAAAATTAACGGGAGTGCAAGGAAAAAGAAGAAGCCAATCTGAAGTGGCCATCTGCATCTTACTTATAAGGAAATTAAACCTGCTAAAGTAACTCAAGTAATTACCTTATAAAGATCTGTGTTGCGAGTCTCAGCTTCACCTAACTCTGTCTTCAACTGGAGATTTTGCAACTTCTCCTTGCTTATTAGTGATTCCAGTTCTTCATTCTGTGCCTTCGAATTTGCTATAGCCAGTTCTCTGCTTCCCTGGGTTATAGAGTTCTGCTCCAAAATTAAAATGTTAACTAAGCAGCATGTAAAAGCTGCACAAAACTATAAATCTTGAATTCTCTAACCCAACCAAACGAATGAACACAGCTTTCAATTCTTATACCATGGCCTCTATGTCCGCATTAACCATAACAATTTCTCTTATTTTTCCTTCTTTGCCCACTTCCAACTCAGATTCCACATCTCTGGTAGCATTGGTTTCGTTGTGCCTAGCAGAAACCCTATCAGGCACAGGATTCTCCATTATCTTTGATTGCAAGGTAGATTTGTGACTTGGCTTGAGGACATTGACCTACCAGTGAGTCTCCAAAATCAGTAAGAGGGAAAACTATATAAGAGATAACCACACAGAGAAGTTTAAAGTACCACCAACCTCACTGCTGTAATGTCCATTATATCCTCCAAAAGATATGAGAATATCTTCGCCACTGTAAGAGCTCACCACCAAACTCAAGCCCTATAAAGAAAACAGTTAAACTATTCCCACTAAAATGTATAAAGCTTTCCAATGTGTAAGAAATACCTCACTAACAACAGGAACACGTCCTTGAACGGAAGTTACAACAGACCAAACAAGTGTAGACATGTTGAGAACAATAGTTTCTGACACCCCTGCAGAAGAGTCAACAAGAAAAGAAACTTGTGCTTATGAAATTATAAAGTAAAAGATAAATTAGACAAATTTCTCCCCCCTTTTCTTCCAGTGAGACTAATAGTCACATAAACTGAGCCTGTTCAAGGATTGCATGTCAAAAGTAAACAAAACATCTAGTAAAAATACCATTGGCATGCGAGGTCTAAGGAAGTTCAATAGTACACAGACATACCTCTAACTAATAGAGAAGCTATTTCTAAATGACCCACATAAAGAGGGGAAAAAATAAATAATAAAATTTAAATTTTAAAATAAGTATAAATATAAATAATAATAATAATAAATTAATAATTTTATTATTATTATAAAAAACTACTTCAAAAAAAAATTTAGGCTAAATCCCTAAGAGATAAGTACTACCTCTTGCATGTCGGAAGTAACAAAAGTACAAATTCTTTGTCTTGTTTTTTGTCACTTTTCATTCAGGGTGCAAAGATAAGAGAAATTCATGG
Organism: Erythroxylum carthagenense; assembly: GCA_026413575.1. Classification (NCBI taxonomy): domain Eukaryota; kingdom Viridiplantae; phylum Streptophyta; class Magnoliopsida; order Malpighiales; family Erythroxylaceae; genus Erythroxylum; species Erythroxylum carthagenense. The sequence continues at coordinate 43,923,525 of JANZLD010000006.1, read as the reverse complement.
CTGCAAAAGTACATACCACTCTTGTTGTCACCCCCACCAACGATAAACCAATTCTCCCCAACTGTCACACCTGCATGTCCTGCCCGTGCAGTTGGTATGTCCCCCTGTTGTGTGGGTTTAGTCCATTCCATCTGCAATCAATTGAAGAGGATGGATTACAGAAATTCCTGAAGCATAGGAAAGAAGGATCCAAAGTAGGTTAATAGTTTTTCAATCTTACAGCTTGCAGGTCAAGCACATGTACATCATTGAAGCAAATGGAATGTGAACCCCCACCAAAGACAAAAAGGTAGCGATCCGCATGCACAGCAGCAGTATGATCAGACCTTGGAGATGGAGGTAGCCCACTATAAAAACATGTTATAAATCAGATTCATGATCGATTAGAACCCACTGAAAACCACTATGCCAACATATAAATTGCTTCAAAGTTGGAGGGCATAACAATAGTTTGTAATATCAAGAAATAAAGAATTCGTAACTTCCAGGAAAACCACTCAAGGAATAAAATTTTAATTCAAATAATTGACCTCCTTACCAAATCGAAAATTTGAAGTTATAATTCATGCATCAAAGGAAACTAGTTCATTTAATGCCCAAGATTAATTTCACATCGTTCCTAACTGCCAAATATTACTAAGAATATATCATTAAAAACAAAACGGATGGTAGCTTCTCAATTTTATGGAATTTTCTTACACAGCATCAATTTCATCCCAAGTCAAGGTCTCCAGATCTAGAATATGCAGATCATTCAAAAGAGTCCTCTTAGCATCCTGACCACCAAAAATTACAATGCTTGTACCAACCAAGGTAGCTGACTGGCCTCTGCGTGAAACCTACAAATTGTGATTAAAAGTTCTAAAACATCAGAATAACCTATATAGCACTGAAAAACATAATCTGTCTCACTGGATAAAAGGATTAAAATTGCACTTTTAATAGCAGTTCTATACAGGTTCAAAAAATTCCAGTTCGAAGCTCATTTAAGTTTAATCAGTAATAAGATGTTCGTGAAGTTTTAGTTCAATATCATGCAGCAACATCTGCAACTAGGGCAAAAAAGTAACAACTTAGCCTCTTAGACTGTCTGCAACTAGGGCAAAAAAGTAACAACTTAGCCTCTTAGACTGTTCAGTATCTTGGGCTAGCAAGACAACCAGAAGTTAATTTTCCTTCTCCTGCTAGTAAACAGACAACAGGTTTGACTTGGAGAGAACAGGCATATACTTCACTCATACTAACATTTTCCGGTTGACAGACTCAGATCGCTGAAAGATTAAAGGAAGAAAAAACACATACTGGTGCTTTCCCATAAGTCTTTAAGGTTGACCAGGTAGAAGTTTGTAAATCAAAAGCTTTCACTGTCACAAAAAATGAAAATGCATCAGTGAGGAGATGTAGATTACAGGAAAAGAATCTAAATTACCGAGCTATACCCTCGATAGTTTCAGAAGGATCCTTGCTGTGTCCAGCAATAGATAGGAGCTTATTCTCCCATGGTATCTACAAAATAAGATAAACAGTCTTATTTGCAAAATAACGCAGACAGACAATATGATATCACAATTGTCTTATCATCCAAGAGATTTTTTTGTCCAAACTTAGTGGTCATGGAGAATAACAAATTAATCTATAGACTAACCAATGTATGACCCGCACAAGAAGTCAACGCAGTGGGAGAAAAATCCTGTAACTCTGCTCCAATCTTAGCTTCTATCTTAGACCAAGTCCAACATCTCAAATCCAGTGCCTGTTTGTGCCCCAAATTTACAACTTCACAGTAAGTCATAATGTAGCAATAAACAACATTGAGGAAACCTTCTCCAAAGGTAAAATGTGAACATGTGAACCAAAAAAAAAAAATCCTCATAATCATAGAGGTTTGGAAACATAGAGATAATTGTTAGTGTTATCAAAATTTCCAAGCGAATGTGCACGTGCCATGTCAAATATCCTGGAACTAGATCATAAAAACAAGATAGAACAGCATATGAAGTTGAATACCAGGGATTTATGTTTAACTAGTTCACATTTGCATAAATGCAGTTCCTTTGCTTACATGAAGATCACTTAGATAACGACCATTGTGGTTTCCTCCATATATATACATCTTATCTTGAAGAATGGCTGCAGCATGCTGCAAAGGAAATAAGACATTAAATTAAAAAAAGAAGAAGAAAGTATTAGAGCGAAAAAGATATTGACAAGAACAGGAATGAAAAGAAAGGACCAAGAGAAATCCACTAAGATAAATATGCACCTCACAGCGGGCTTTAGGGCGTTGGCCTGATATTGGAGGTGCAACCCACTGATCATAGACAGCAATCGCTGAAAGGCCTTCCAAGACAACATCTTTGTCCTGTGTTTCCACATAGCTACCATTCTCCGTTGAAATGGTTTTCATTTCAGGGAACAAATTACCATTCTCAACAACAGGGTCAACTTCTGGGACATGCTGCCAGTGTCAAAAGCAGAAAATTGACAAGATTGACCAACAGAATGAACTGCGTAATATTTCATGATTCCATACATGCTGCTAAGTGGCATAAAAAGAAGGTAAACAAGAGCATACAAAAGCAGTCATTGGAATATAACAATTATCCACCTAAATTAACTCCACGTCATCATAGATCAAGATATAGGTAAATGTTGTTGAGACTCTTAGTCTTAACACAACAATGAGATGTACTGCATTATGTCAATATATAGAATAGAGTGAACCAGCATAACATTTTCGGCTATTACTAACAGAAAATTTTGACATGATAACCGAGATACTCACATTGATTGGCATGTCCATCACAGGCTCAGATACAAAGTTAGATGCTCGAGAATACCAACCTGGCTCCTCTTCCTGTTGATGAGAAATGAAATTAATTAGTTTGTGAAAATCATCCATCACAACATGAACAGATATTTGTATCACTGTAGACCTCTAATATCTTCACAAACAGACGCATTGCTTCTGTGGAGGCCATGTTTCCAAGGCCCTGCCAGCTGCACAAGCACAAAAACATTCAGAGAATCCATTCTTAATGGAGTCGGAGGCACGAAAACAATATATAAGTCTACCCTGAAGACTTATGAAATAACCTGAAACAATAAATAACTTCGTATACCTCACTACAGTTACTCTATTATGTGATTAGAGTATCACTGGAAACAGGGAAGAGAAAAGGCCCAAAGGCCCACGTATATGGTGAATATAAAATTCAAAATTAGCAAGAATATCACCAATAGCCTCCAAATCCTGAATCAATATGGCCAATGCACTCAACATTACACCACACCGCGGCCCAAGACTACTAGAAAAGATAAATGAAATAACAATTGTTCCAGGCTAAGAGATCTTTCTTGTTTCATTTTCACATTACTCACTCCAACTTTGAGCACTTATATTCGCAGATAATTATACTGCAAGAATCATTGATGTCCAATCCCTACAACTACAACAGCTGGAGAATCATAAAGCAAATGTAAACCAAATAAAAAGTATGTGATCACATCTTTTAAAGGAAACACAAGGCTAAAAATTTTAAAAACCAAACCAAAATAAAAAGCATGTAATCACATTTTTAAATGGAGAAAGAAGGAAAAAAAATTAAACAACTCGGAGATGTACATGCATGTGTGAGCACACCAACCTTTTCCATTTGCCTTGTTCCACAGCATTCCAAGCGCTAGGTTTTGGCACACTGCAAGGTCCTACTGTTGCCTGGAATGAAATTTGCAACAAGAAAGCAACCGCTCTAAGAAAGAGTATAACTAATATCCCAAGATATTCGTGTCAGCAATTAGATGAAGGAAGAAGTATTAGCATCCCCATAAAAAATTTAATAAAAAACAACCAAGATGCAGTTGCCGACAGCAGTGGTTGAAATGAAGACAGGAACTCGTCAATGATCTTGATAACCCCTAGTGATAATATGAAAAAGATGGGCCATGGATTGAATAAGCAAACGGTTCGACTTTAAGATCGATCAAGTGAAAAATATGTCAAAACTAGTATCAGATCCATCCAAGCTACACACCAAAGACTTAAAACTAGCAACGCCTAATAATGCAGGTCAAATCCATAGTTAGACATCCGAATTAAATAACAAAAGTAGATAATTCAAATACAGGGACTACTTTTCCGTAATCAACAATTTAATGAGAAGATTCAGCACCAATTTAACACCAATATGTTAGAAATGGAAGCTTAAATTTATCAAAATCCGAGCAGGTTGGCTCCTAAACTTGCAATAGCTCACAGGAATGAGCAGAGATGAGATCGCGCGAGGGATCAACTTAATTCACTGGATTGAAGGTAAAAGCCAAGGGAGTTTGCAATACTAACCTGCTGGTGCAAGGCGTAAAGGAGCAAGGCGGTGTCGCTTTTGAACCTAGAAGATACATTGTTGGCCGCATTCGGAGATCCGTCGAATCCGGCGTAGGTCGCCGCCGCATAGAATCGCTCCGGATAAGCGAGGCCAGAGCTTACCCTCGCCATCGACGCTGCCATGTCTCTCTCTCTACCTCAGTTATCTGTGCCAGCGAGATTTGACGTAGAAGATTGGGAATGAGAAATGAAATGGTTACAATTAGAATTTTGGTTTTAATGATAAACAAAACACTAATGTAATGCCTAAACATCGCTTTTTCACATCCCTCCTGTCGGTTTTATTTTTCTTTTCGAGTCAACGTCCGATCCGATGTGGAGATTTTGTAATCGCGGAGTTTTTTCTTGTCGTATTTTCTGAAAATATCTGGAGGATACTCGTTTTATTTGTCCTTTTTTCTTCTAATATTTATTTTTCTAAAGACCATATGAATTCATATTGAGATGTGCATAAAATAGGAATTTCAATATTGTTACGGTATTTAATTCATTTTCTTATAATTCCTTAAAAAAATATTTATGTTTTCAAAATATTTTTTTTAAATGCATTCCTAACCATATAAAATTCTTTGCTCAATCGTTAATTTTATGTTCAGAAATTTTGAACATTTTTATCTTTTATATACAATTGAAACCGCTAAGCTCCCTCACTTAATTAACAGTTACCCACACTTTTTTTGAGAATTGGCATTCAAAAAATAAATGAGGTTAAGGTTCTCATTATTTTTCTTACAAATAATGACATGCTACCTTATGGTACGGGGAGCTAAGCCGAGTTCTACACATTAAGTTGGTGAACTTTTTGGTTTGATGGTTGGCCCATGTGTATGTATCCTCTAATTTTGTATTATGGAGAATCTAGGTATTGCATTTCCTAGGCTTATTAGAAACCTTATGTCCTAATCTCCATTTTGTAGCACTAATTCTGCCTTTGAATTGTATGGATAAGTTTGCATTAGATTACGTAGATGTGGATTGTAGATTAGAGGACCTGTTGATGACCAGTTGTCATACCATAAGTAGGCAAGAGTTCCTTTCCCAATTATTCAGAATATGACATCTTGCATTGGACTTCTTAGTGCTAACAGTTGCTTCATAAACCAAGAAGTGATTGCATTGTTTTGTATCTTCTAGAAGCTTCTTCCTTTGAGAAAATATGTGTGAATCCATTGTGCCCAAAGTGCTACCTTATTTATCAAAATTCTCTAGAATTTTTTACACAATATGTTTTTTAAAGTCCCCCATGACCAACCATGACTCCCTAATTAGGCAATGTAAATCCTTTGGTTTTGCGCATAGAGATCTTCTTTGGAAAGTAAAGTTTGATTCATATACAAATTACTAGCACTTTAGTTCTCTCTTGCATTTAACAACACTCTAAATCCATTAGTTGGTCTATAGCTTGAAGCATTTATACACTAAGTTGTTATCGAAAGTAACTATCACCTTGCCAAAATGATGCTGTTTGTGATTTGAAATGATTAACCATTGCCTACTTAAAGGATTCCAATTAGAAAAGTTTTCCAATCTAGATTTTTTCTCGAATAAGCCAATCCACATTGGTTTATTTTATTAAAAAAAATCCTTCAACATTTGCTTTTTAGAGGGGTTGTTAATTCTCCTAACATTCCAAAAGATTATAAACATATTTGAGTGGTGAGTTTAAGTCCTTTAGACCTATTTTTCCTCCATAATTTCCTACTTTTAACAGCCATAAACTCCTCTTACTCTGATGGTGGTGATTCTACTATGAAAGGAGTACAAATAATGGTATTAACCAGAGATTCCTCACCTCAGATCGAAACTTATTCATCCTTTTTCTTTTTTAAGGACTCAATAGACTTTCCTTTATTTTCTAGGCTATCAATTTTTTGGTTTGATGTAAAGCTCACCTTGTTAGTTTTTATTTCTTTGGTAATTTTTTATTTCTCTTTTTGGCATTTATTCTTGGGGGACATTGATCAGCCTTCTTAGAACCTAATTATGTTCCCATTAGTTCAACATAGTCTCCCCTAATAAATAATTTTCCTATTGCTTTCTATTGTCTCCCTTCATACTTTAAGGAAGGCTTCCAATGATAAACTACTCTAACCATGTCCTCCTAAAGTGCATCCTCTTCCCTAAGTCTTAGAATAGGGATAGAATGTGGAAGTTCTTTCTTCAAGTCAATATTGATAAACATTATGGCATATCTTACTTTACTTATCTTAGCAGTAATGGCCTCCATACTTAGAGGTTTTCCTAAGAAGCTTGCTGGCATACTGAGTACTTTAATGGACCAGTATTCCAAGGGAGCTCCATATAAGTTAATCCAAATAGGAATATTAGTCTGCTTGATGTTCTCTAAACTTATTTCTGGAGACCAAAATTGGAGGAATAAAGGGTTATCTTATATGTGCCAAGGCCTCATTCATAAGATTTCTTTAGATAACTATTTAAAATGTGAATAAAATCATATTCCCCTCTAAGAGTGTTACTTCTTTTAAACCATAGTTTTTCCATTATTTCAGGGCCCAACTTTACATGATGGGAAATGGAGTGTGTTGGATCGGAAAAAGAAAGCATGCTATATTTAGAGAATCTGTTGGGGCCCGAAAATTTTTTTTATTTATTTATGAATTTATTTAATTGTTTGCTTACTTTAATTATTTTTATTTTGCTTTAATTGATTTAAT
>JANZLD010000006.1:43903285-43914995 GCA_026413575.1 Erythroxylum carthagenense | reverse complement strand
CATACGAGTTCACCACTCATCAAGATTGTGGTTTATAATAAGCGAATGCTTAAGTTGTATGTTTTAAGATTAAAGTAGCAGCCCACTTTATTCTTGAAAACATACTTGATTCTATATTCATTTAATACTACCATTATCGATAGTCAACTACTATTATGATATGAAATTCATCATTCTCTTGAAGTAAACTCCTTTACTTACATGGAGATAAATCGCAACACTACTGTCTAGACCATAATCAAGCGATCAACTTGATTATTTAACTGTGAATCAATCAATTTAAATTCTTATAATATACATGTTTCCCATACATCTCTATGTATATGTATATTACTTACTAAAAAATCTTGGTACCTTTTTTACTAGATATATAATGCTCACACAAATAAAACCAAATTCTTTTGTTTTATTAATAATAAATATTTTCATTACAAAACTATAACTGAAGAAGATAAAGTTACATGTAAATACACTTGCTTTCCAGGGCATTATATTTACATAACTCCAATAGAGTGCAATTCCTAATGAAGAAACTAACTAATGCTATCTACTAGCTACGTGCACCATCCTTAAGAGTTTGGATGTTTGAAGTAATTAAGATTCTTCCATAGATTATCTTAGGGGTAGGACTCTTGATAAACTATTAATTGATTATATTTGTATACCCATATTTAGTAAGTTTTTTTTGTTATTTGAGACTCTTATGGTATTTGTGGTACTTATTATGCTTCAAGTATATTTTTAGGTGATAATTGCCTTCATAGACTAAAAGGAGAAGAATTCAAGTGAAATCATCACATAGAGTGGAAGAATTAAGGCAAACTTGGACTTACGCGATCGTGTATAGTGACCGTGCAAGTCATTGTAAGCATGGGGAGCTTCAAATATGTCATTTATATCTGTGTATGTAGGAGTATATGTTTGTGTAAGCTTTTGTGATCATGTAAAGTCACGATTGAGAGCTTTTTGGAGATACACAGTTACCTATATGACCATGTAAGTTCCAAAAAACCTATTTTTATGCTATAAAGGATATTATTAAGGCTATAACAAATATAGGCAAACTAAAGGGTTGTGAGAGACATCAAAAGAAGAAAGACAACACTAAAAAGAAAGGTTGCCCGTCACAAATAAAAAGATCAAAAATGGAAACATCAAGATCAACTCCAGCTTTCCAGATTTTCCAAATCAAGGCTTCAATTTGATTTCATTCTATTCTCTTTATTGTATTCATTACCTTATATGCTAAATTTGAATAGTTATGTTTTGGACAAGATTATATATTGCTAAATTTATTTTAGGGTTTATTATTGAATTGATTTATATACCTTTTACTTTGTTGAATTCAACATATCACTACTTTATGATATTTATTGTGCTTATACTTGATTTGAATTGAGAGATTGAATCAGGTTATTCATGTTTAGTTGCACAAAGAGAGCTAGTACCCTAATAAGACTTACAAATATCAGGTTGATGAGCAATTGAAGAGAGATCTTAATTGTGAGTTAATTATCTTTAGGGTTGCTTCAAATCTCATTGAGAAGTTAGAAGCAGTTTTGAGAGATCGAGCAACTCAACTGTTACCTATTTTAATTGGGATTGCTTAATTAGATCTTGAGAGAGGGTAATCGAAACCTTTGGATATCTTAGATCAATCATAATTGAATTCACAAGGTGAAGGGAAGATGTCCAGGTATCAAGTTTGTTAGTTTACTTTAATTTTAAACTAATTAATTTTTTTGTTACGTTAGACAAAGTGTGATTCCAATTGTTAGGTGACTATATTTAATCCTCATAGGAAAGATATCGTTTATACTACAAGTTACAATCTATATACTTATAGTACAAAAGTTTTCTATATAAAACTCTAAATAACTCTAGTTTACCTCCATCTTTGTCCTTAACTACTTGTGCCAATTTAGAGGAGGTTTGATGTTCTCTCTACTAATGATTGCATCCAAGTTTCTAAACTATTATTGCTTAAGAGGGAGGTAGTTAGATTATGGAGGTAAAGCTAAGGGAAACAAATGAGGTCAAGGAGGGAAATCATCTATGGCCTATGTCTTAACTGAATTAGAGATAGGTCTACTTAAGCTCAAAATTTGATCAAATAACTTATAAAAATATATTACAAATTAAAATAATAAATTGATAATCTTATTTATTAATATTATTATATAATAAAAAATTTTAATAGAAGATTTGACTCAATATAATGTTCAACTAATTAATATATTATTAATTATAAATAAAATCTAATATAATAAATTAATCATTAATATTAACAAAATAAACATATATATATATATACACTAAAAATTTTAATAATATTTTAATATAAGTAATAAGATGTAAATATAATAAATCAATAAAATAATTAGAAGTTTTATAATTTTAATTATTAATAAAAATCAACCGAATTAACTATTAGCTATTTATAAATTATAAATAGAAACATATTATTTTATTTATTATTATTAATACATAATAAATTGACATTTAATTAAATACTTAATTTGTTATCCTATTAAACTAATAAATATATTATTTATAATTAATTAAATTTTAATATACTATTCTTGTGGTTTGTGAATTCCTAATAACCATATTATAATATGGTTATCCACAAGAAGTTTCCCTTGTTAAAAAAAGCTAGATTAGTGAAATATAACCCATTATGCTAGAACAAATATAATTTTATTAAAGTGTTCAATTTAGTTGCAACAAAAATAACTACGAAAAAAGATGAAAATAATTACATATAAAATTAGGATATTAATTGGTAATGAACATGAAAAAGAAAACTTGAATTAATATAATCACAAACTTAGAATAGAAAATATATGTGTATTAACAATAATAAACCTAAAATATCAAAAGTGAGTAGAACCTTAACGATAGTGGATGATGAAAAAATTTCTACCTAGCAAAATGCTAATATTCATTGGTTAAAGACAAAAGAATCAAATAAGTTCGTTGTAAATGGATGCATGATCAGCTAAAGGAAATGATATGGTAATAAATAAGAAATTCCTTTAAATAAAACAAAATACAACTTTCAAAAAAAATGAGAAGTAATGGTATTATATGATAAGAATCAAGAAGAGAAACGTTATTGTCATCAAAATGTTCATAAAGAAGATATTACTTTAAATAAAATAAAATACAACTTGCGAAAAAAAATGAGAAGCAATAGTAGTGTCTAACAAGAATCAAGTAAATCAAGGAAAAAAGAAAATTTAAAATTTAAAACCCTAAGCTACATTTTTTGTATTTTGAATTTTGTGCATAAGCTTTTCAATTTAGAAACATAAAACCTCATAAACTATAGGAAAAGAAAAAACAAGTAACAATAATTAGTGATCGGAAAAGCATAATCCAAAAAGGGATTAAATCTTGAAACAAAAATTAGAAGTGACACTCGAAATTAAGACATGAAATTATGAAAACAAGTAATTATAGAAAAAGCTTTAATAAAAAAGGATATAATATAATAAGGTAAAACACACAAGTATCTCCTAAAAGAAGAAACAATGATTACACTAAAACCTCTTAGAAGTTTCTTTGCATTCTTTATCGTATAGAAGCCATTTACAACAATGAAACTGTTTGATTTTTTATTAGATTTTGAAGACATATTCTACTATCTAGAGGGTCAAATTTTGACCAAAAGATGTAAGATGAACAATACTCAGAAGATATACATCATCACCAGAAGATACACGTCACCGCAGAAGATACACGTCATCACAAAAGATATACGTAATCACAGAAGATACAGTCTATACTCCTGAGCATCTCCACTTATAATGATCATAACTTTCGATTCCGACGTCTAAAAATTTCATACTATATATCGTTGGAAACCTAGAAAGATAACTTACAACTTTCTAGTAGACAACTTTGTCTAATTTAGCTTAGATCAACCCAATTTTTCTCCTAAATTCAGAACACGAAATTTACCCCTATGGAAGACTTGAGAATTTGCACTGTGCAAAACTTGGAATGTCCTGAGCATAACCATTCAGCTACCAAATTGACTTCATTAAACTCTCAAATCTCAACTCAATAGAGTTCTCAATTGGAAATCCCACGAAGCACAATCACTAAAATTGGTTCTAGAATACTTAAACCCATACATTTTCTAACTCCATGAACTAAAATACTTCCAAAAATTCAAAAGATTCAAAAAGATTTTTCCTTGAGTCTTCACCAAATGAAATCATCTTTGGCTCAAATAGAAGCTCTTCTCTTCCTCTACCTTTTTCTCTTCTAGAACAACCTCAAAAACTCTCTTGAAAGCTAAGAAAATTGAAACCCTAGCTTGTTTTCTCTTCTTTCTCTCCTCTTCTTCTCTTCGTATTTCTCTCTCTTCCTTATAACACTCTCTTTTTTTCTCTTCAATTCACGTTTCTCCCTTCTTAAAAAGCAAGACTACATTTCTTTCTTCCATTTCTACCCTTAATGAGCCCAAAAAGCCCCTTTTACCCTTGTTTATAAGCTTATGTTCTTTTAACTTTAAGTGTCTTGCCAAAAACACCCTTTAAATATTCTTATAACCTTTACACTTTCATTCAATCAACCTATATCATATAATCTTTCTAACATCAACATAATAATTAATTTTCAAAAAATTTTATAAAGACCTCATAATCAATTTAAATCATAATTATTCATCAAGAAGAAAATTTTGGAGGCCAACATTTCTCAATATACTCACCTTTATAAATGATTATACCCGAAATATCAATGAATGCATGTACAATTATCTTTATGCGCAAAGATTCAATATTCACGTGTAAGAGCATATCATGTAATGCATAAGCATGAAATGTGTTTCCTAATTTCTTAGTAATCTCTCACATTTACTATTCTAGCCTTAACATGAGTAACGAGATGTTACCTCAATGGTAGGAGGTATGTAATAACATTCCACATTTTCTTTTTTCTATAATAGACATGTAAATAGATTATTATCATGTCTAACATAAGTCCCCCAAAAGCTCTAAGACCTAATGACATGAACATTTTCTTTTGTAAAAAAACTTGGGCTCTTGCTAGAAATTTAATTACAGAAGTAATAGAAGAGTTTTTTAAGGAAAGGAAACTTCTATGGGAGATAAATAAAACATTCATTAGCTTAATTCCTAAAGGAAATCGACATAAGTCATTCAAAGTCTTTAATCTTATAGCCTATCATAACTCCATTTGCAAGATAATCTAAAAAATCCTAGATAAGAGGTTGAGAAAGGTTCTTCCTGCATAATTGGTCACCAATAAGGAGCCTATATTCTAGAAAGACAAGTTGGGGACATTATTTTACTTATATAGGAGCTTTTACTACACAAGGAAGAAAGGATGCAAGAAATTTACTCTAATAGTGGACTTCCAGTAGGCTTATGGTTCAATGGATTGGAGTTTCATTATTAATTGTCTCAAAGGCTATGGTTTTTAGGTATTTTCGTTGAATGGATATAATAGTGTATTGCAAGAGTGTCATCCAATATTTTGGTTAACAGTGAACATTCCAACATGATCAAAGTTTGAAAGTCCTTGGAAATTCTATCTCACCATACTTATTTCATCCAATATTTTGGTTAACAGTGAACATTCTAGCATAATCAAAAGTTTGAAAGTCCTTGGAAATTCTATCTCACCATACTTATTCTCTATTTCAATAGACTTTTTCAACATGTTACTTGTAAGGGTGGTAGAAAGCAGTAGGCTTTTTAAACATCATTTTAGATGCAAAAAGAATTGAATTCTTAGCCTAAATTTTGCTGATAACTTGCCTTTTCTCTAGTGTTGATCATCAGTCAATAGCCTCTATGGTGACTATTATAAAGATCTTTAATAAGATTTATGGTATTTAGGTTCACAATGAAAAGAGTGGGATGTTTCTCTCAATAGGTCCATCTTATATTGCCTATTGTTTGGCTACCATAATAAGCTTTAAACACTAGAAGCTTGCTTTTACCTATCTAGGTATTTATGTGCCTTCTATTAGGTTTTCCTATTCAGACTTCAACTCTAATAATGAAAATTCAATTGAGATGAGTAGCTGGAGCTCCAAAACTTTATCCATGGCAAGCAAGCCTTAACCAATTTCATCAATCTTGAATTCTATAAACCTATATTAGGCCTCTCACTTAGCTCTACCTAGGTCTATAATAAAATTAATTTATAAACTTCAAAAGAAGTTCCTATGGAATGGAAGTAATAAGGATGGCAACAAGCAAGAGTTAAATAGAGAGATGGGTGTATTCCCAAAAGCCATGGAGGATTGGGATTTATCCCTCTAAGGTTGGTAAACATAACAATGCTTGCTACGATAATTTAGACAATCGTAAAGGATAAAGTTATCTATGGGTTAAGTGAGTTCATTGCTATTATAGTCTTTGGATTATAAGCAATCTTAAAAAAGCATCTTCTACAATGCAGTTCATATTGAAATTAAAGGATAACATTAGGCAATCAATTTCCTACAAAGTTGGTAATGATAAGAGATCTTTTTTTTTTTAAGTGATAGGTGGTCTCCATATGATGCCGTAAGGACTCAAGTAGCTCTTCAACCACTAAAGGATACTTATGAGATAAGGACTTGATTTTTAGAAGGTAACAAATGCAAGTATGATATCTCTTCTATTGAATACCATTCTAATCCTTGGAAAGAAAGAAACAACAGTTTGGATAAACACAAAATTAGAGGAATTTTTAAATAGGTTAGCAAAATATCTATTTTGGAATTCTAAACCAAAAGGAGGATGGCATAAGTTGTTATGGTCCAAGCTAGCTCAACCACCTGCTTCGCACATCTTGTGAATAATAAGCGAAATGAAAACTCCCAACCATCAACAAATTAATCAGATATCCAGGAATCCTTAATGGATGCTACTTGTGTGAAAGTGAACAATAATCAATTGATCATTTATTGTTTCAATGCACTTACTCAAATAGGGCATGGAAAGTAGTGACTCAAAAGTGTGAATTGGTGAATCCCTCAGATGCATGGCAAGAAATCGTTGCATAGAGTATAAGATTAATACATAAAACCAGAGAGAGGAAATGGGCATACACAATCACCTGATCTTGACCTGGAAATGGCTTATGGGATAAAAAGAATAGGCGCTCCTTCAGAGATGTGCCTAGGAGCATGAATCGCTTAATCGAAGAGGTAACTGAACAAATCATACTCCATAGTTGGATATATGTAAACAAAAGAAATTAGTAGACAAACAAAGCAAAATTGGATAAATCTATGAAATAAGGAATTTAAGGTGACAAGCACGTTGAGGGGTGGAAGCAAACATATGCATGTAAAAAACAAGTGATTCCTGCCTGTTTTACGTAGGTTAACGTGTGTTACAGTGTTAGGGGAACTTTTTTTTTGTTTACAAGGGAAACTACAAAACTAAATCAACGCTCTGGGGTACACTGCTCCGTGCGCATCTCTGTGGAGAAGCTCCTGGACTCCAAAAGGAGGCTCCTGAAGTATATGAAGGCCCGGATGTAAAATGCTAGTGAGATGAGCGAGGCTGTCTATGCATTGGTTCCCTTCTCGGAAAACATACTGAAGCTGAACTGGCCACTCTCGGTACAAAAGTTGTTGGATTCTTATCACCAAAAAAGAAACCTCTGTCAGTACTAAGGGTAGAGCAGATAGAATGTTAATAATCTCGAATGAGTCCACTTCGAACACAACTTGGCGATAGCCTAGGTCCTAGGCTAGCGTGAGTCCTGAGATCACCCCCCATAGCTCTGCAGCTAATGGCGAGCCCTTGTCGAGGTTCTGCTAGAACCCCTTGGCCAATCCCCATTCCAATCTCGGATCAGACCCCCAGAGGAAATCGTTGTGGAGCCTGGTTTCACTGCTCCATTAGAATTAACTTTCACCCAACCCGCTGAAGGCTTAGTCCACCCCACAAAAGTACCCACTAGTAAGCCCTGCACTGGAAATACACGATTTTCCATCACCCTAGCTCGTGTGATCCACACCACGTAATCCATGATAATTTTGGGACCCTCTTCTGGCCAAACAAAGCTAGGCTCAAACAGGCTATTGTTCAATCATTTCCAAAAGAACCAACAAGCGACACCATAGATCGTGGCTCACACTTACTGCTATACCTGTGTTTGCTTCGTGAGGTTAGAGGTCAACCACGTCTCCTTATCCTACTGGAAAAATCCCGTACCGACCACTTCCTGGGGAAATTTACTCTAGATAGCTTTCACTCTCGAGCAGTCTCGCACCACGTGGGTAGTAGTCTCTTCCTGCCCACAGAAATGACACCGGCTGTCCATGGCTATATGTCATGCTATGCACTGTTGGTTCTTTAGGAGTTTTTGGTTAGCTACGAGCTAAAGAAACGACCTAATGCGTTGTGGACTTGACCATTTCCGGATAATCTCCCACAGCTTGTGCCTGGTGTCTGTGGGTCGGCCTTCGATTAATTCATAAGCAGACGTCACTGTGAAACCGCCGTGTGGGGTAGGTTCCCACAGCAGACTATCCTCTCCCATATTCTCGACAATAGGGCAGAAATTCACAAGTGTCAGGCAAACCGTGGACGAAAGGTACTGTTGGAATGCATGCCAAAGCCAACTGCCTCTTTCATTCATGAGGTTCGCTACTGTAGCCAATCGAAGATTATCTAGAACTAGAGAGGAAGCCACATGAATAACAGGTCCCCAGCCGTCCATTCAGTTGTCCAGCTAAAATAACACAAGCCTCTCGTTCCCAATATTTCATTTGATACCTTGACGAACCCACTATTAGGATGCGGAAATCCCTTTCCAAATGGCTGAAACCCCTTTCCTGGAGACCATGAGGGGTAGATGCATAGTATCGAGTCTATATTTGGCACATAGAATGGGCGGTGGGTTTCATGAGCAGGCCCCAGCTTAATTTAGCCAGTAATGCATCATTCGTAGACCTAATGCATTTAATTCCCAACCCCCTTGCCGCTTTAGGCTTACACACTAACTCTCAGTTGACAAAATGCATCTTACGATGCTCAGTCGAGGATCCCCATATAAAATTGCCCATGATTTTTTCCAGGTTGTTGCACAATTGTCGCGGGAGACGAACCGTTTGCATAGTGTATAGCGGCAATGCCGAAAGGACTGCCTGGGTTAAAGTAACCCTGCCCACTAGGGACAACATCCAGACGCGCCACCCTGTAAGTTTCTTCTGAGCGTTATCAAGGATATGTTGATAGGTATGCCTGGTCATTAGCTTGTGAATCAAGGGGACCCCTAAATACCTGTCCAAATTAGTCATGCTGGTAACCTGAAGCTGTGACTTAGGCACCTTGTAGTTTCTCTAGAAACGTTCTTAGAGAAAAAAATTGAGTTTTGGCTGTGCTAACCTTCTGCCCGAAGACTCTGCAGAATGTCTCTAATGTTCTAGTATAACCTGCATTTGTCGATCCTCAGCTTCCACAAAGAGCACGAGGTCATCTGCAAAGAATAGGTAGGATATGGGAGGTCCCGTACGTCCCATCTTGATCAGTTTCCAATCCCCCTGGCCCATCTTCGACGAAATGAGATGGTCTAGTCTCTCCATATAGAGGACAAAAAGATAAAGCAAGAGGGGGTCTCCTTGCCTGATACCCCGCGAAGGCCTGAACGTCTCTGAAGCTATGCCTTACCAGACAACTTGCAGAGAAGTAGTCGTAGCATTCTTCATAATGACCCAAATTAAATTTTCTGGGAGGTCAACATCCACCAGTGTCTCCTGAATAAACTGTCATCGAAGTCGGTCATAGGTTTTTCTAGGTTCACTTTCATGGCCAGGTAACTGGTTTTACCGATCTTCTTCCTCATCGAGTGGATCACCTCCTATGCGATAATAATATTATCGGTGATATGCCTGCCCGGAATGAAGCTGCGGGCAGGTCCTTTGTTAAGAGTGTAAAGGTGTATAAAATAGTTTGTGACAACGCTACACAGCTGTTTCGAATCAGAAACACTGTTCCCATCAGAATCAGTGAGCCTCTCGATTCACAACTTCTTACATTTGGATAGGGTGATCGTATGGTAATACTTAGTGTTACGATCGCCCTTTAAGAGCCATTCACACCTTGCTTTTTGATGCTAAAATATCTCCTCCTCACACAGGACTTATAATAACCTGCTGCTGAGCTTGTCCTCCAAAGCCAGCAACGAATCCCTAGATTCGCCTATAATGGCTCGCTGAATACCTTCTAGTCTGGCTACCAACTTCTTCTTCTGGTGTAATATGTTACCGAACACTTGCTTGTTCCATCTCAGCAGGTTGTCTAAGAATTGGGTTAAGAAGCGACTCATTATCTCCTCATTTGGGTTCCAATACTCATCGACTACCTCCTAAAACCCTGAATGGGTTATCCAAGCATTCTGGAATCGAAAAGGTGGCGCTCCGGTGAACCACTACTGAGACGGGAATAATTGAAGGAGCATAGGCCTGTGGTCAGAACCAAGGAAGGGTAGATGCTGATTGACCGTGTTGGGGAACTTATGTAACCATTTTGACGAACCAAACACACGATCTAGGCGAGCTTGTACCGTCCCTCTCCTCCAAGTAAATTTCGATCCTATGAAACCTAAACGGTGGAGACCACACCGATACACCCAATCCTTAAAACGTCTACTCACAACTTGAGTTGAGTGGGCTCCTCCCTGTTTGTCCGAAATCTCCAGTTTAGCGATGAAATCACCCCCCATAATCCAAGGCCTTGTTTGTGACATATAATTAACGGTAGTATGAAATTGCCGATGAGTTATAACTTCAGAGATATCAAAAGCAGCCTCCTAAAGGAGCTAAATAGCTCCTGAAAACCCTTCAGCTTCGATTATAAAGGAAAAATCATACCCTAGAGAAAGAATTACATCTTTGGCCTGAGATCCACTAATCCAGGGTTCCAGCAAAGCCAACATGCCCGGTTTGTAACTACGAATGTAGTTATGTAGTAGGGTCTGAAAATTAGCCCCTCTTGCCCCTTGACAATTCCAGAATAATATCGACATACAAAAAGGATAGGAAAGAAAAGGTACCCTACATTGGAGCAACCACTGGGCTCCCTGCGTGTTCCTCCTTAGACTCCCCTGCAGAAATGGGCTGTATCTCATCCACATACGGGCTTGGGCCCAGTAATTCCTCCTACCCATCCGAGTCCATCGCGATATCAGGAGGATTCGATGGGGGGATTCAGGTATATCGAATACTTCCCCGGGAGGAAAGAGGCAAGAAAGAATACAACGAGCAAAAGGCTTTATGTGTTAGACCCCGAACCCTTTTTCCCTATTAAATAGGTTTGCAATTTAAATTGTCTTTTGGTTAGTATGAAATTAGGGTTTTATTAGATTTCCTATTGGTTAGAATAATTTGGGATTTTAGGGCAATAATTATTAATTGAAGGAATTTAGTTAAATTAGAATTTTAATTTTGGTGTTAGATTTTTAAAAGAATAAGAAAATGTTAAATGAGGTCATAAAATAGTGTTAGGATAAATTAGGAAGTGTTTATAAGGTTTTAAGGCTTTAGGTTATTAAAGTGGGCTTTTAAGTGGGAGCCCACGAAATTATCAGATGGAAGGAGGGAAAGATGAAATTTTGGGAAAGTTTAAGTTAGAAGGAGGGAAAGTTGGACTTTTGGGCTTTTAAGAGGGAGCCCACAAAAATTTAAGTTGGAAGGAGGGAAAATGAAAATTTGGGAAAGGTTATAAGG
>JANZLD010000006.1:43892831-43903185 GCA_026413575.1 Erythroxylum carthagenense | reverse complement strand
AGTTTATTCGGATGACATGCACTTAAGTTCCATTCGAGGTTTCTTCCGTGGTGAGGAATCCCTTCCTCGTGGGATGCGCGTTCAGATGTCACGCAGGACGTCGGACACGTGTCGCACCAGGGAGGGGTTCCAACATTATGCTTCGTGTAATTGTTTTAAAAAGCTTTTGTTATTACTTTATGGCCAAAAAAATATATTCCTATTGTTGTAAATATCAATAAGTTATGGTCAGTATGGGCATTTTTGGTTAGTCCAATGGATCTTTACTGCTGCTAAAATTATTCTGAGATACGTTTCCAGTTTTATTAATTTTATTATCATTTATTATTTTTAAAAAAATATTTTTAACATGTACAATCTTTATATTAGATAACAATTGTGACATAACTAAAAAAGCAACATTTTTTTAGGTATTTTATATCTTAAATGTTTGGTATTTTGTATATTTAGATTACTCATACTTTTGCTAGTTTTAAAAATAATTTTTTTAATATTAGTATCCTTCTAATTATTAGATTCATTCTTTAATGTAGATTTTTGTTAGAATCTAATCGTGATTGAATCACAGGTTTAGTGAAAAATGAAAATTTTTACAGATTTTGAACAAATCCCGATAATTGAATAAACTTGAATAAAACATGAATACGAACAACAAATCTTACCATGCTCGTGTTCCTATTGAAAATCCTTTGAAACTTTTTTCGATTTGTCAACTACAAGCTGCTCAATTGTCTAGTCTCTAATATCATCTACAGAGTAATTTCTTAAGACCTTTTCAGAGAAAGAAAACAGAGATGCTAGCTTCTAAACGTTCTTTCTATTTATAGAAAAATTATTAGGATTTTAAATTTTATTAAAATTAAATTCTTTAATTAAAATTAAATTAAAATCAAATTCAAAATCAAATTATAATTATTTTAATTTTAATAAAATCAAATATCTCACATTTGATTCATAAAGTTCTCAAACTTTATAATTAAGTCCAATTTAATTAAATTAATTTTTCTTTCACAAACTACTCTTTGATGTGTGACCCATTAGGTATATTGACAATGATTGTAAATTCTAATTATAATTCTAATTCATAATTAGAATCAGATAAATTAAAACTCTTTTTAATTTATTTTTAATTCTCGATTTAAACAATTTATAATCATAGATAAGTATTAAAGCCTAGCAACATTTCATGGCCACCCAAATATTAGAAATGTCAAAGTAGTTAACTTAATTTGTTCATGTATGGTTATAATATATAATTTAATCATTTCGTCATCCAATGTTCCAATTGGATAGAGTTTGAATACAATGTATACTCTTTTCATCCAATCATATTCGTTCTTGCTAATCAATAATTGATTTATAATTAATATTTGAAAACATTTTAATCAAATTTTAATTCACTCTGACTAGAGAATTCTATAAATTAGTACTAATCAAGAACAGTAGAACATTTTCTCTAATTATTTTAGAGTGATGAATCCTTTATTGACTGACTCAACTACCTCTGTATGGTTCATATTGCATCCAATCACTACCAAGTGAATTATCTTAGGACAGTTCATAAATAACATTAAAACAAAATAATTTCCATATAAGATACCTTGATAATTTTAAATCTAAGGATCAACTATACACCCAGCATTATGAGAAAATCCACACAGACACATAAGTAATATTCCAATTGAGATTCTTATTGTCGAGTCAGTTTAGTGACTTTTTCTCTAATAATTATCCACATATTAGTTTAAGTATCGATATAAATTTGTTATTATTTTTAAATAAAATAATCTATCCATACGTGTACCATCCTTTTAGTTTTCATTTTGTTATGTTGCAAGCGAGATGTTTTTTTTTTTAATGGATTTTCTGAAAGAATGTATACGGTTTGTGTATAGAGACGGTTGCATACGCAGTCGTGGAGAGTATAGTCATTCATAGATTACACGTATGTCCAAAGTACATACGCAGAACATACAATACAAAAGTACATACATTGCAGAGGGTAACAGAGTTGAGTTTGCTGGGTGAACTGGAACATCATTCCTCGGGCCGCAGTTGTCTGATCTGAAAGACCTTAAAAAAAAAAAAAAACAGAGACTTTAAAAACTCCCTTTCTTAAAAAGAAAAATTATGGAAAAAGCCAAAACAAAGACAAAGAAACACAGAAAAGGGGATTTCGGCGAGGAGCGGGAGGCGATCTCTTTTCTTCGAGTTGGAGTTGGAGTTGGACTCGGAAAATATACACGGAACCAGCTCTTCGATTTCGCTGATTATCATTATAAGAAATCCCATGATCTGTTGTTTCCTTTTAGTATTGTCCCCTTGCATTACCTAGTTATAGCTCTATCCCACTCTATCAATCGAACTCCAATTCTCAGGTAAAACCCCTTCTTTCCTTCCTCTCTTATTCTTTTCAACTTTTATGCTTTCTTGATCTTTTCCGCTAGCATTAGTTCTTTTGGATCTGGGTTTTCTGACCGCAATTATTTCCCTTCGTTCTTGCCTCAAGACTTGTATTACCCACTTGTTCTGCTTTCTTTTGCTTTTGTTATTCCCCTTTGATTTTAGAACGTGACCAAAGGGTTCGTTTTAAAACTAAAGGACACCATTATAATTGAGTCTATTATAATTGCTTTTCTAATCTTTCTCCACTTCTTGCTGGAAATTGTTTAACTTCATTCTCTGCATGTGTCTCGTTCCTTGGAATGGATTTGTACTTGTCTCTTTACTGCCTAGGTAGGCTGTAAGTCAAAGATAGACTGCGTTGTTTCTGGCTGGCACTATTAGCAGTACTGGTAATTTCGGTGTTGCGACTTCTTCTTTTTGTACATATACAAGTCTGTGCATATAATAGCACGTTACTGCTTATAACTGCAATTTCCAATGCACCTGCAGATAAAAAGATAAAAAGGGCACGTTTTCTCTCTTAGTGGCAGCATAGCTAATTGTTCCCAGCTTTGATATCATATCTGCTTTGTGACTTTTTGTGTGTTATTAGGTTATGGATCAATGCTATCTTTCTACCGTTGGCGTTCTATTGTTGTTTAATGAGCTTGTGTATGTGTTCTTGTTAAGGTCGAAGAATTTCATCAAGGGAAGTTTGGTTTTTTTTTTTTTTTGGGAAATTGAATGGCTTGGCAGGATCTTTCTTTTTGGGATCTTCTAATTTGAGTCTTCATTTTTTGGTTAGCTTCATTTACGTGATTTTTTTTTTCACAGAAATTCTTCATGAATTGCTGGTTGATCAATCTCATGTACTTTCAATGATTTCTTGATCTTAGTTTCTTCTTTTCAGTATGAATTCTTTAATTTTGTTACTGGTTGCAATTTTATGTTTTTGTTTGGTTAGGTGCCTACAAATCTGCTGTCTTAATTCTCTTCTTATCATGGGCAATTGATGTCCTGTAACAGGTGGCTTAGTAACAAATCTCTGGGAGTGATCATCTCCGTCTAAAATTTGGCACTCGACTTCAATGGATCGCCTGCGATCCTCCTCAGGTAATGGTGAGGATAACGTTGGGATTCCAGATGATTTACGTTGCAAAAGGTCAGATGGGAAACAATGGAGATGCACTGCCATGTCTATGCCGGATAAAACAGTTTGTGAGAAGCATTACATCCAAGCTAAGAAGAGAGCAGCTAATTCTGCAATGAGGGCTAGTCTCAGGAAGAAAAACAAATTGATAGGTGATTGTGATATTTATTTGGAGAGTAAGAGTGATGAATTTGACGTACCCCTAGTGAACAAGAAATCTGAGGACTATCCTCTCTTAGCATCAACAAAGAAGCACAAGGATAAGGCGTCAAAGGTTCAGGTTCAGTATTCACCTGAAACACCTGTTAGGAGTTTGTCTGTTCGCAACTCTCTAAATACAAATGTTGATTATCAAAGAGATGTTGAATTTGAAGAGAACTGGGAACCTTATAGAACGCCAACCCTTTCTGCAGTGGATTCATCCAAGAGTAGATCACAGAGAAGTTATGATGCTAGTGCTATGACAGTGAGTATATCTTGACAGCCTTTACGAGGCTTTAGATCAGCTATAATAATATCGTGTTCTATTTTTAATTATTTGACTACTTCAATGGCCCATTGTATTCGTTTTTGCTCCTCTTTCTGCTGTATGATCCTATGGGTGCTGAGATGTCCAACTTATTTTCAGGAATCCTCTGATAGAAGCACGGATTCATCTGAAGAGACTGGTGGCCAAACTTGCCACCAGTGCCGAAGAAATGATAGAAACAGAGTTATTTGGTGTCAAAGATGTGATAAAAGAGGTTTCTGTGATAGTTGTGCCGCTGCATGGTAAGCGTAGATTACTTGGCCAGATGCCTATTATTTTTCATTATATGATACTTAGTTTTTTAGTTACTACATCTAGGTATCCAGACATTTCATTGGAAGAAATTGAGAAAATTTGTCCTGCATGTCGAGGTATATGCAATTGTAGGGTGTGCCTACGAGGAGATAATATGATAAAGGTAAACTTTTACATATTGGTACTTAGTGTTTGAATAAACCATGGATAACTTGCAGGATGATTCATTCCAGATGTTGAGCGTAATACTTTTTATGAGCTGCAGGTAAGAATACGGGAGATACCAGTCCTAGACAAATTGCAATATCTCTACTGCCTATTATCTTCTGTCCTTCCTGTAATTCAGCAGATCCACAGTGAGCAATGCTCTGAGGTAGAATTGGAGAAAAGCCTCAGGGGTAAGATTTTGTTGATATTCCTATCACATATGGAATTAATTTCCTCCCATAATTATTCTTTGAATTGATTTTTGAACTTTTTTCAGGAAGTGATATTGATCTTGCTCGGATAAAGCTGAATGCAGACGAGCAGATGTGCTGGTATGATGAGAAGCTTACTGCTTGCTGTTTTACCATGTCCTGTGTATAGTTAATCAGTATTGCCATAATTAGAAGAGTTAGCTCGACCATCCAGTTGGTCCTTTCCTAAATGATGTGTCTCTGAATATATTGGTGATTTATATTCAAGTGAATTGTTTTTATGGCCAATTTCTTATGTTCCTAAGTGGTTACTTTGTGAGGATGTCTTGGTCATTCTTAGGCTTGTTTTTTTTCTCTAGAAAACTAACTATGAAATGCCTTTCTACAGTAATATTTGTAGAATACCTGTTATCGATTACCATTGGCATTGCACAAATTGCTCGTATGATCTTTGCCTTCGTTGCTGTCAAGATCTCCGGGGTTCAGCAACACTTGGTCTTAAAAGTCATGTGACCGAAGATCATGCTGATGGAGGAAGTCAAGAAAATAAGACCTCTTTAGAGCTAGGGCAAAAAGCCAGACTAAGACTTCATCTGTCAGATAAGTATCCTGGCTGGAAAGCAAATAGTGATGGCAGTGTTCCATGCCCACCAAAGGAATATGGTGGCTGTAATTTATTGTCATTGAATCTTAGTCGCATCTTCAAGATGAATTGGGTTGCAAAACTGGTAAAGAATGTGGAGGAAATGGTCAGCGGCTGTAAGGTCTATGATACTAATGCATTACAGAAGTCTGGGTTAGGTGATTCTGTACTCTCCCAGTTTTCTTACAGAGAGGACAGTGAAGATAATTTCTTGTATTGTCCGTCATCTAAAGACATTAAGGTAGAAGGAATAAGTTACTTCAGACAGCACTGGGTCAAGGGAGAACCTGTCATTGTGAAGCAGATATTTGATTCCTCATCATTTTCGTGCTGGGACCCAGTGGTTATATGGAGAGGGATTCGGGAAACATCTGATGAGAAAATGAAAGATGAGAACAGAATAGTGAAGGCTATAGATTGCTTAAATGGGTCTGAGGTGAGCTCCTGACTGTTCCTTGTATTTGAACCCGTGAAATTTATTTTTATCCTGATTTCTGTTAATTTTTTATACTGAATTCTATCTCTTACAAATGTGAATCTTTGTGATAGCAGGTTGAAATCAAACTTGATCAGTTTATGAAGGGATACAAAAAAGGACGAATCCGTGAAAATGGTTTACCAGAAATGTTAAAGTTGAAGGATTGGCCTTCCCCCAGTGCTTCGGAGGAGTTCTTGTTTTACCAGAAACCTGATTTTATTAGTCAATTGCCTCTACTTGAGTTTATCCATTCAAGATTGGGTCTTCTAAATGTTGCTGCAAAGTTGCCTAATTACTCCTTGCAGAATGATGTGGGACCTAAGATCTATTTATCTTATGGGACCTATCAGGAGCTTGGTAGTGGTGATTCAGTGACCAATCTTCATTTCAAAATGCATGACATGGTAACTTAATTTCTTTTTAAGTTTCACAACGAATTTCTTTTAGGTTCTTTTCTTAGTTATTGAGATTTGAAAAATATTAGAGATTAAAGATGTATCTTTGTGGTAAGAGAATACTGTGTTCTAACATTGACTGTGGCAGGTATATTTATTGGTGCACACTTGTGAAATCAAGCAAAAGGGCCAGGATGATAGTGACTCAGATGGCACTCAGACAAGCTTGAACGAGGGAAGGTTACCTGATTTTTCTCTTGGTAAACATAACGTACTGCATGGACTGAAGATAGCTACTGATAACAATGTAAAATTGGACGAGTCAGGAACAACTACCATTCTTGAAAAGTTCGAGACAAATGAAAATCAACAGGTTCAAAACACCATTGAAGAGGGTGATAGATTGGAGGACCCACATTTACAAAATAATGGGGGTGACACCTCTATGGAAACCTGTGCTGGAATTCACTGGGATGTCTTCCGTCGGCAGGATGTTCCAAAGTTGGCCAGTTTTTTGCAAAGACACTGTCGGGAATTTGGGCGTGCTGACAATCTAGCTAATGATTTTGTAAGTCATCTGTTTAGCATCAAAATATAGGCCCTTTTTTAGAAAATAATACCATTGATCTTATTATCTTGGCTCCCAGTCAGCAAGACCACTTTATGATGCAGCATTTTTCCTTGATGGACACCATAAGAGAAAATTGAAGGAAGAATATGGTATGAAAATTTGCAAATATTCACTTTTCAAGATACTATTTTTATGTTGGGAAATTAGGCTTCTCGTGTGAGTAGCATAAGTGTACCTATGAAGTTTGCTGTCTTTAGAAAATGTACCTGCATGGAAAATTGATTTGATATGGAAACCTATTCCTTGTATTCAGGAGTTGAGCCATGGTCATTTGATCAACATTTGGGGCAAGCGGTGTTTGTCCCTGCTGGATGCCCTTTTCAAACAAGGAACCTTATGGTAAGCTGATGGTGATTCATTTGCTTTCCATCACGTTAACTATAAGATTACATGTCTGAAGTGATTTTTCAGTGAAAAACAAAGATAAATTCTTGATCCTAAATGATCACTTTGTCAAACATATCTGTCTTGAATATTTGACTTTTAGATTTTATGGATTACTCATGAAAAGAATCTCCATGACTATCTTGTGCCATTAGTCTGCATTAGAATGGTCATTCTTCGGAAATGGAATGAAATATCTTTTGTGTATTTCTGCTCAAAAGGAACTTAGGAGAAATCTCGATCATGAGAGAATAAAACTTCTGTATAGAAATAAATAGTGTTTGTTCGACAAAAATTATCTTCCACCATACAGCAATTTTTTGTGTGTTATTTGATGACCTGGTCATGTAGATGGAAGTTTGGACAGTTTGGTGAAAGGGAAGTAGAAGGAAGTATAATTTGTATTTCTGTCGAATTTTGCAGTCCAATGTTCAGGTGGGACTTGATTTCTTATCTCCTGAAAGTGTTGGGGAGGCTGTTCGGTTAGCTGAAGAAATCCGCTGTTTACCAAATGACCACGAAGCAAAACTTCAAGTGTTGGAGGTGAGGCAAAGAATCGTTGCTCAAGAATGTTAAGCACTTGTTTATTTGTAACTATTTGTATTTGCACATTTTCGTTTATCACTTTTTCCTATTATGTATGCATTTAAGATTGGGTTTTTCTGCTTCTTTTTTGGGTTTGGTACAGGTTGGGAAAATATCACTGTACGCTGCCAGTTCAGCCATTAAGGAGGTCCAGAAATTGGTGCTTGATCCAAAGTAAGCTAATATTAACTTGTCAAATTTCTGTCCATGCATTCCTTTTCCCTCATTGGCTACTGACATAAGAGGATTTTATGATAGCTTACATCGAAACATTAGAAAAATAAAAATGTTCTTTTCCCCTTGGGAGTTAGCTGCTCGGGTTTTCCAAGTGCATTTCTATGGTGGGAGTAATGAATTAAATATGTTCATATTTCAGACTTGGTGCAGAGATCGGATTTGAGGATCACAATTTAACTGCGGCAGTTTTCGAGAACTTGGAGAACTTGGAAAAGATTACCAAGCGAAGACAGATAACTTGTGCCTGAATTAGAATTACTGTATATAACTAAATAGAAAAGATAATTTATAAAAGGTTGTCATGTCTCTTTAATCTTGTAAACGTAGTGCTTAGAATTATATATTTGTATGGTTCTCAAGATCAGTGACTGAATTGTTGGTTGCGAGGAATTGTAAAATCATTAGATGACAAATAACGAACGAGTTTGAAGTTATTCATATGTATAATGTCTTGACAGGTTTGCAAAAAGTCTTGGAAATCTTCTTTTCTACATTCCCATCTAGGGTAAAGCATGTGTTGAATAGATTTGGGTAAAGTATTTGCATACAAACTGCCCAAGCCACATCTAATTTTCCCCTCCGCAAATCAGGAGATGAGACTAAAAGAATCTGCGATTCTTCGGAAGTCTGACTTGACATTTGGCCAAGCCGACTCTGGTGATTGTGCGTTTAAAGTGTAAAGCCTACCACCATTAGCGCAACAAACTGCTACATTATGACGTCTAAATTTGGGACTTTCAACTGTGAACTCTAGCTCGTAATACCTCACATTCCGCCTAGAGCCCACTGATCCTACCCTTGAGCTGCTTCCTATCAGTGATCCTTTCACGTCAGATCGTTGTCCAGGTCCTGTGACCGTTTTAATTATGACCTCGCCCACTTCCCTAGCACCTCCAAATGCTTCAAACCTAGAACGGCAATGTCAAGCTGTTAAAATCCAGTGACGAAGATTCTGTTTCCAAGAGTATATATATATATATATTTTTCCCTGCACACGTGCCTT
The DNA here is from genome assembly GCA_026413575.1 of Erythroxylum carthagenense. Taxonomy (NCBI): domain Eukaryota; kingdom Viridiplantae; phylum Streptophyta; class Magnoliopsida; order Malpighiales; family Erythroxylaceae; genus Erythroxylum; species Erythroxylum carthagenense. The sequence continues at coordinate 43,894,091 of JANZLD010000006.1, read as the reverse complement.
GACAACACCGACATAGTTACTCACGAGAAATCAATAGGAACTGGTGAAACAATGACACTGACATTGAGCTCGCCACTTGAACCTGGTGGACCAAATGCAACAACTGGCTCATTTACATTCTTTCGCCGCCGGCCATCGGGTTTCTGAGCAGTTATGGGAGGAGGGTCAAGTGACCTATCATATTCTTCTCTCTCAGCTGCACGATACAGTAGCCTTTGATCGCCAACCCAGCTTGCTGGGTATATAAATTCTATCCTTAAAAATGCACCAAAACTCTTCTTTAGTCCAAAACACAATCTTAAAAACTACAATGAATATACAACTGTGGGTCCTATAAGAACTTCACTCTGGTTTCAAGGACATGTTATCGAACTTACTAACCGAATCCTTCGTTTGTGTCAATACAACGGCTATACCCTCTAATGGGGTAAAGCACATCAAGTTTGAGATTTCGAGCGCTTTCTGGAGATAAACCCAGAAAAAAGCTGGTAAGTCCAGCGAAGTTTGCGCCAACAGCCACTAGAGAAGCTGAGCCAACTCCAGTTAGCAGTCTCCTACTAAACGTTGAAGCCAACGGTGCAAATTGTTCCGCCGGACCCTTTCTTATTACTTCCTGGGAACTCTTCTTCTCCGATGACTGCGTCATGTATACCCTTCTATGGATGGAGTTGGAACCATTTTTCCATGTATCAAAATAGCATCGAAATGCCATCGGATAGCTAGTAAGGTTCTTACTTTCCACCTGGTCAGTTCAAGGTGAGGGTGGACAACAGGCTTATCCATATTTTGATACTTATCCTTTCTGTGGCTGCAAAAAGTTATTGGAGCTAAGACAGACACATTGGGTTCATGCTGAGTACACACTTTTATGGTCCAAATCCAATGGGCTACCATCCTAAATTGAAGAGAAATGATTATATACATTAATGTCTCACCCGTTGTTTAGAGATTGAGGGTCTGCTAGCACTAAAAATTTAAAACTTAGGTATATCTTTATTATATATAACATGTAAGTCATAAGTTGAATCCTCATAACATAATTAAAATTCTTAACATAATCCATTCTTCTTTTTATATAATACATTTGATTTGATTTCTAATGTAACTTTTATTTTAATTATTTGGTTAAAAGTTCGTAGTAGTAAATGAAAATTAAGGCATCATTTTCTCTTGTATATAATTTATGTTATAAAAGATAAGAAATAATATGGTGTACCACTAATTGTAGATGCACCATTTCATAGTTAGTGTACATATGGA
>JANZLD010000006.1:43825223-43847336 GCA_026413575.1 Erythroxylum carthagenense | reverse complement strand
CAATCTTTAATCAGTCCACATGTCACACTAGGATTGGGTCCAACTTTTAATATTTTTCTAAAATTCACCACAAATTCTAAAATATCCGAAATACTCCAAAATGACCAAAACAAAATTTAATCACAATAACAACTCAATCGTACTCAAAAAATGTCATGAATGCATGCACAATAATTGAATGAGTCCAGAAATGCATAGGCACAAAAAAGCAAATATTCAAATATGCAAAGTATAAAATGTCCTGAATTTTCTTAATATTCTAATCCCTAATATGGGGTTTTACACCATGACCCTTCCTCTACCACTTTCAAAGCCTTAGACTAAGATGTGAAGGTGAAAAGGATCAAATTATCCTCTGAGAGCAAACCTTCAAGCAACCCTCTTGCTTTCTAGTGGTTGTGTGTCCACCTGAACATGACCAGAAATGTTGGTCCTTTCTTTAAGAATAAGAAAAATAGGGTAGCCTCCTAACTACTAGCACCTACCATTAGAACCTCAAGCTCCATAGCTACAATTATTCTTCCATCTTCGTGTTTTATAGGTAATAGTAATGCAATGAACAGTTTGAATTATCTCCTAACACTTACTTCTAACTCTTATTTTTCACTATTGGCATAACTATTAGCCAGCTGGGAAGCATGCATAGGGAGCAGTAATGGAGGACATGGTTGCAACCTAAGGGGTAATGGAGGAAATTCGTCAAGTATTGGGCGGGTTTTGAGACAAAGTAGTTTTGACAAAATTTATGCATTGCAAGGCAAGAATCAACTTTTTTCAGCGGAAAAGTAAAAAAATAGATTCCTAAAATGATAAGTCAAGGCGAGAGTAAAGAACACAAAGAACAACTAAAATGCCCCTAATAGGTGTCAAAGCTAAGGAAAGCAATTCAACTAAACAGCAAGAACTAAGAAATATGCTCAATGAGTGAGAGCTAAACAACAGTCAAGGACCATGTTTAGTAAAGAGATATAGGTTTAAAATAGGAATAAGTGGTGGGAAGAGAGCCCCATACCCTCGGATTATTATTGTGTGGTGCATGTCCCAAGATATTTCGTTCTACAATATTACATTGTTGATATCCTCAAATTGAATTTCCCAATTTTTAGACCATCCTTAGGATCAATTTAACTACCGTCAGTACAACTGTCATCTCCCATTGTACATCACATGTCTATAAGTTTTCAATATCAATTTACTGTTAATTAGTTAAGTAAGGAAAGTTGGTAGGAGTTCCTAATTTGTAATGGTTTGTACTGTGTTTAATGTTTTAATCAATTAAAGTTACCTACTATGCTATGATATATAGGACCTTTCTCTTTTGCTGAAATAACAATTTAATTTCTTTTTGACATTTTAAAATGTGTTATGATTGATTAATATCTAGTGTGAAGTGAAACTTTATATTTTGGCAAGCTCATAGATTATTCCTTTTCACAATTTATTCAAGAAAGTAATTCATTTCCCTTTTTGTTAAGTTCTTAGAATGTGGCCAAAACGGATCAAAGTGAGTATCGAAGAACATAAAATAAAACTTTCATTAGAACTTGAATATCATACCCATAAAAGGAGTTTCATAAAACTTGAGAGTTACTTATAGCATGGGTAACTATTGATTTATGACGAGGCCAATTTTGATGGATCACTTCTTCTTACCCTTAATTAAAAACAATTTTTCCTAATTTTTGATCTTCTAGTTTTAAATTAGTTTCTGTCTTGTTCACTTGACATTTGATTTGATTAAAAAAAAAACCCAAGTATTATTAACTTCTAAGGGTAGAGATGGTCCACATTTATTAACGATACGCAGCTATTACATCATTTCTATTGTTTTACGATATCATTTGAAATATCAACGAACCATGTGAGTTGTATTTATCATTTTGCAACTTCCAAGGAGAACTCCATCTTTTGGAATCAAATCACCCAACCTAAAAATAACACTTTTATCCTCATCTTTCTCATCAGAGATCTATCAGTCTTTCTTTTTGAATCAAGAACTAAGAAGAAATATAATCAAAGAAGAAAAGAATCAGTATAATTATATATATGAAAGATGCTAATTCGTTATAAGTTAGTATTTATCGTCTATTATAGATATAAGAGCTTATGCCCCTGATTGAATGTTTGAAAGCCTATATGTAAATTAATTAAAAATATTATTTCTTTCTTTGATGTTGAAAAAACTATAAGAAATTTACAAAATACCGACGAAAATTTATCAACGGAAGAAAAAATTCGTCGTTAAAAGAAGACAAAATTTTGCCACCAACTTTCATGACGAAATTTAGCGATGAAATAGTAAATGTCATCATAAAAATAGGCGTCAATGGATCCCGACTAAAATTATGGATGGAATTTCCTAACAGAAATAATTTTTGTCGATAAATTAAAAGTAAGACCATCGTCGTTCAAATTGGAAGGAAAACGATGTCATTTTCCTTCAAATTAAATCGACAGACACCCCTCCTTCTGTCGTTTTCCTTCAAATTAAATTGACAGACACCCCTCCTTATTCTTTTCTTCATGTTTCTTCTTCATTTTCATTTCCTATTTATTTCCTCCATCTTCGACAGGGATCACTTTGTTCGTCTATCCAGCTATTGTCTTTGCTTCCATTATTGACGTTGGTCGTCTATACTTTTGGGGTTTATTTTTTCTGCTTCATTTTTTGTTGTTAAATGATTTTATTTTCAATGGTTTTGTTTGTGTTGATTAAGTTGTGAGGGCTTATTTTGGTTGTTAATGGGTTAGTGAATATTGGGAAAAAATAGCAATTTTGAAACAAATTAGGTATGAATTTGTGTAGTGTACCAAGTGTTCAATGAAAGTCCTGTTAGGGATATAAGTTCTATTAGGGTTAGCATGATATGATAGGCATTTTATCAAAGGGTATAGACAGTTGAGTAATCCATTAACCTCTTTATTGAAGTGTAATTGTTTCGGATGAAATTAAGAGGTTGAATGTGCTTTTAATAGAATGAAGGAATTTTTGGTGTCTTTGTTAGTCTTGAATTTTTGTAATTTCAATAATAGTTTTGTTATTGAAGCATAAATAAATGGAAATATATTAAGAATTGTTCTTACGTGGTAAGTATGCCTTATTTATTATTTCATGAAGTCATTTTCTAATATATACCTACATTTGTCCACATATAAAAAAGAACTTTTGGTTATAGGATTGTTATTAACCAGTGATCTTAATACTTAAATATAATGTATTTGTAGTGAAAATAGATAATAAAAGCTTGAAATATTTGCTAGAACATATAATCGTAACCCTTTTTTGACAAACTTAGCTTTTTAAATTGTTAGGTTTTGATTTTGAGATCAAGTATAAGAAAGGAGTGTAGAACAATATTATTGATGGTTTGCCAATAATGCAGTGATGAGTTATATACCTTGGTAGTTTCTTAGATTCAAAGTACTCTTTTACATGATATCAAACAATGTTGGGAAAGGGATGAGACTTCCTAGAGATTGCTATAAAACTTGAAGGCACTTTAATAGTTTATAATATGTTTAGTCAAATGACCTTTGGAAGTGGAAGAGAAAACTAGTAATGGGGATTAATCATGAGCTGATAAACAAAATTATATTATTATTCCATGAAAGGGAGATATGGACAATATGCGTAGCACTCCTTTCCCATATGACCTCATCATCCTTTAGTCCCTCTATTCTTAACCCCTCTACTAAAAAATCCCCTTACAAATATGTAGTTTTGTATTTTTTGTAATTTCAATAATAATTTTGTTATTGAAGCATATATAAATGGAAATCTATTAAGAATTGTTATTACATGGTAAGGATACCTCATTTATTATTTAATGAAGTCATTTTCTAATATATACCTACATTTGTCCACATATAAAAAGAAATTTTGGTTTTGGGGTTATTTTTAACTAGTGGTCTTAATACTTAAATATAATATATTTTTAATGAAAATAGACAATAAAAGCTTGAAATATTTGCTAGAACATATAATCGTAACCTTTTTTAGACAAACTTAGCTTCTTAAATTGTTAGGTTTTGATTTTGAGATCAAGTATAAGAAAGAAGTGTCGAACAATATTATTGATGGTTTGCTAAGAATGCAGTGATCATTTATATACCTTGGTAGTTTCTTAGGTGCAAAGTACTCTTTTACATGATATCAAACAAAGTTAGGAAGGGGATAAGACTTCTCGGAGATTGCTATAAAACACTTTAATAGTTTAGAATACATTTAGTCAAATGACCTTTGGAAGTGAAAGAAAAAGCTATTAATGGGGATTAATCATGAGATGATAAACAAAATTATATTATTATTCCATGAAAGGAAGATATGGACAATATGACTTTGTAGCACTCATTTCCCATATCACCTCATCGTCCTTCAGTCCCTCTATTCTTAACCCCTCTACTCAAGATCCCCTTAAAAACATATAGTGTTAGGCAGTTTAAGATTCAGTTAGAATGGGAAAACTTAAGTAATTTCCCTAGGTAGTAGGGAAAGATAACATGGTGTTTTCATCACCAACTAAAATACTAAAGGAATGAATAGTAAGGTGGAATGGAACTCTAGTTGCTCTCTTGAAAAAGATACTATTATTTACCTAGATGAGTGCCTAAGTTAAAGTTAAATTGGAGTAAACTTGGGCTTGAGAGCATAATGATCAATGACGAGTAATTTTTCCTATTCAAATTTAACAATGGAGCAAGCATGATGAAATGGATTAAACAAGGACCATGGAATAAATAGTAAGCTAATATATTCCTTCAAAGTTGGAGGCTAAGTTTTGAGCTTAGCAAAATCCATTTAAATCATATCCCTATTTGGGTTAACTACCATAATATTCCATTTGAAAATTGGTCAAAAATATACTTGAGTTATCTTGCTTATTCCATTGGTATACCAATTTTCTTATATGAGTGTATAAATGGACTAAAGAGAATTGACTGTACAAAATTTTGTCATAAATTAGTACCAATAAAGACCTTATCAAGGCAATTAAGTTGAAGAAATTATATAAAGAGGGTGAACAAGAAAATGTCAACAAAATAGTACCTAAAAACCAATTAGTAAAACTTTCACCGTTGTCCTCTACTATAAAGTTAGGATATTACCCCTCCTAAAAGGATCAATTTCTAAAAAGATAAAGCCACACCAATTGTCACATAAAAAGTTGGAATTTAAAAGGCCTAAATTGCCTTATTAAAAAAGATAATCAAGGATCTTTTACATATAAAAAGGACCTTTTGATCAGTTTACTACAAAATACAATAAAAGTATAAGTATCTATAAAAAAACATAGTTGTTGGACAAATTACAACTCATTTTAAGCAATAATCATACGTATTTTAATGGGAGGATCATGGTGGATTTTGACCATAATGAAATTCAAGTAATAAACCATCAATGGTCTTCACTTTTATGTGACTTAAATTAGGGACAATATTTAGGTATATATCGATTATGTGCTTCCAAAGGACATATATATGGGAGGATCTAAATCGTATAAAAAGTTCTCTTTAACATTCCCTAACTTATACTGGGAGACTTTAATTGCAACTCTTTTCAATAGTGAGGCTAAAGGAGACCAAATAAGGCTAAGACACTATAATAATGAATTCCTTAGTTGCACTAACTAGCTTAGCCTAACAGACCTTAAATATGAAGGCCAATTATTAATTGGCAGCAATAACTAGGCCAGAGTAAGGTATATTAGGAAAAAGATAAATTAATCGGTAAAATTTTCATTAGTTAAGGCTCAATTTAACATAAATTTATGCTCAAATCATACCCCAATTGAAATCTCCTTTACGTCTCCTCAAAACATCAAAATTACACCCTTTATATTTTTTAACCTTCTAGTAAGCTTACCTGAATTTGAGGATTTAGTTATTAAAAGGCTACTAATAGAAGCTCATGACTTTGAATCCTTTAAATGAATGAAGAAATTATTAAGGATCAATAATTCCATTAAATATTTTACAGGAAAAACAATTCTGTTGAAGCATTAGTTAATAATAAACTTAATTTATCATGCTAGCTCTATTGGAATATTATTATTCCATAAAAGTAAGTAGCTTTAACAAAATTGTCATCATATCATTAGCCTTCGTAGCATATTCATCATGATCAAGCAATAAAAAAATTCACATTCTTGAAATAGAAGAGTCATGTTCTTTACCATTACAAGCACTTTAAATATCACTCCTTTGCAAATACTGTCCCTTGCTTCTTTATTTCCTTTAATACTAACTCCTTTTCTTTTTTAAACCCCTCTTGGCCTATTTTTCTTTTCTTTATTGCCTTTTTTCTTTAGAACTCTTGGTCTTACTATATTTCTTTTCATGACCTAAACTCTCTTAATATCCTCACTTCATTTTCTCTTTTTGATCTTAATTAGTTTTCATATACCTTTTTTGGTATTAAGAATGTAAGAGTAAATTCAATGCGTTACAATAATAAGAAGAGATTGATTATAAGTGAATAGGCTACTAGGATTACCATTTCATAAATTCCATTTGTTACTCATAACTAAATCTTACTTGTTGTATAGAGTTCAATTTGATGAATTATAATAGTTTTCCCTCTCTTTCAATAATGACTATATGATTTTATTTTATTCTTACATCTATTGTTTTATTAATTGGTTGGAGTGAAGTTAATTTCTTTTTGGTTAGATTATGATGGTTGCTATCAGGGATTTGTTAAAACTTATCTTATGGGCATTTTTCTTTTTGGCTACATGTAAGTGGTTACCTCCTTTCATGTACCACCAATTGTTATATGGTTACCTCCTTTCATGTACCACCAATTGTTATCTTATTTTCTTCTTAATTTAGTAGTTAGTCTTGTACTAATTTCCTTATTTAACTCATGTGAGGGCTTTTGGTTTTTTAAAAAATAAATTATTAGAGATTCCATTAATGTTACTCATTTGATATAATGGTTTTTCATAATAATGGTTTTGCATAATAATGTTTATGATCTTGCAAAAAATGTATATGTTGTCTTTGTCCATATGTGATATTGCAAAAAATGGTTATGATCAAATTGAAGTTAATTGTTCTTTTTCCAGTAGAGATCGAGGTTTCAATGGCTTAAACAATAGTATAAGTTATAGGATATGAAAACATTAATAGAAGAAAAACAAAATATGCAATACATAACTTAAAACTCATGCATATTTGTACCTATGCTCAATTTAAAACTTATCAAAAACTAGCTAATTGTTTATTATCTTTCTTATAGGCCATGTTTTGTGTTGAAGAGCATCAATAATTGTCCAACCTCTTCCGTCTTCTTTATAGTTTGCGATTATCCATCTATCAAGCTAATTCATTCAACTAAGTAATGTCTCCAAAGTGATAAGTTTTGTGTTGTTCTTTACAATTTTACCTCTAACAATGATTGATAGGTTTTTAGGCTGGGGTTTAAAAGTTTAAGTATTTATAAAGACTTGAACTTCAATGTGGTTAATTCAAACTTAGCATTAATAAAAGAAATTTACGTAATTGACATGACAATTCTTTGCATAATAAACCCTTAGGATAGTTGGAAACCCGTGATGCAACTCACATATATTGTCCATCAATTAAGTCAATATATCGATAAGCCAAGTATAGTTCATTTATAGGTTGCTTATCAGGTATTAAGATATATTACAGACAATAAAAATCAAAGCTTTATCTTTCTTAAAAAATTCTTCTATGAAGTAGTAAGGTTCTTATGACTTAAAATGTGGTGATTGTCCAATCACTAAGGTGTAATTAGTTACGATTGAATTTTTTAATTGTGAAATCATATGGTGGCATAAGTTGGTTTCAATTTGGAGGGGAAATGGTTAGAGACTAGTAAAAATTTAGTGGAAATGAAGGATCTTGTTGGAACCCGGAAAATTTTTCTTTAAAGTAAGCATGATTTAAAATAATTTTGGAGTTTTGATAGATTTAATTTTGGAACTATACTTATGTCAAGGATGTTTTTGGGAGATCACTTTAGCATAGAAGAACGTAAGCTTATAATTAAGGGGTAGATGGACGTTTTGGACTCATTAAAGGTAGAAATGGGATAAGTATGTGTTGTTTTGCTTGTGAAGAGGAGAAAATCGTAAATTGAAGAGGGAGAAGAGAGATAAAATGAAATTAAAAGAGAGAGGAGAAAGGTTTCGAAGAAAGAAGGAAAGGAGAGAAATCAAACTTGTTAAGGTAGGTTAGCCATCTTTCCTTCTTGCGTTATTGAAGAAAAAGAGTTAGTGTAGAGAATGCAAAAAAGTTGGTGTGGGAAGAAGATGGAGTAGGAGAACCCAATTGTTTTTAGGGTTCCTAAACTAGGTCTTGGGTTTTCTAACCTAGATGGGTTATGGGTAGGTTAGATTTGAGTTCAGTTTGTGTTTGGTTGAAATTTTTGTAATTTTTGAAGTTTTTGAATTTTATTGAAATGTTGTTTTGAATGAAACCTTGGTTATTGTAGAGAACCAATGAAACCCTAACCAAGAGCAAAAAGAAAGGCAAGCTTGACTTGCTATTCGCTAGCTAATTAGGTGGGTAATGTATTTATAGTTATTGTGTGATTGGGCAAATTCTTGCCTATGTGTGGATATGTGATATAAATAAATTGTGTTTTGATCAATGTTATGCCTTGAGATTTGTCATGGCATTTTTTATAAATAAAAAGTATGAAAGCATTTAATAAAATGATTTGAGCATATTTATGTGCTTCTGTTTGGGCAAGAGTGGAACCATTCTATTCGTCACATATACGTTGACAAGAGTCTTCTCCCGGTTGCCCACTTGTGGCATATGAGCTCCGAAAAATGGATTCATTCTGTTCATGGGGTAAACTTCGATTTTCTCATTCTGTCATGGAATCCTCGAGTCATTTGTAGTGCATTGCATTGTAAATTGTCAAGTATGAAGCATATGAAGTGTTATGTGTTAGGAGCTAAATTTGATAAGTGTTTATATTGCTCAAATAAAGTATAAATGCTAGACATATATATAAATATGCTTGACTTTGGTCAATTTCCAATGGCTATAAATATATTAGCCACTAAGCTGTGTAGCTCACCCCATTACTCCCTCCTCAGGTGCAGAACAAGAAGGTTAGCAATCCTTGCAAGGCATTGGAAGCTCCAAGATATTAGAAGCTTTGTAACTAAGTTAGCTCAATCACTTTGGGAAAGCTCCATAAGTATGTTAAACATTAAGCATCTCACATACGTTGTAATTATGTTAAGCTTTTATTTTAATGTCAATATGTAATTAAAGTTATGAATGAGCTTTTGGTTGTTTTGGTAAAAGAGTTAGAATTGAAAAGTTCAACAGGTGTATATGCTTGTCTCTTTGTAGTTATTCATTTCAAAATCCAAGTCTTTTCTAGGTGTAGAAATCGTGTGCCATCTTCGAGGCAAATCAAGGCTCAACAGAGGTAAAATTTGTTAAAGTTATCCATTGTAAGTTGTAGCTTATCCTTCTAGCTTTTCAACAATTTATAATATTAAAATTTTGAATTTCTAAGCTGAAAGTTAGGGTCCTTGTAAAGGAAGAAGTATCTTCTGTCTTTCCCTTCTTCTGCCTTTTGCTTCTTCTTTGATGACGTCATCTTCTTCTGTATTTCTTCTATGATGATGTCATCTCCTTTTGTGTTTTGCTTCGTCTGTGTTTCGCTTCTTCTTAGTTTTGCTTCTTCTATGATTACGTCATCTTCTTCTGTGTTTCTTCTATAATGATGTCATCTTCTTCTATGCTTTGCTTCATTTGTGTTTCGCTTCTTCTTAGTTTTACTTCTTCTGTGATGACGTCACCTTCTTCTATATTTCTTCTATGATGACATCATCTTCTTCTGTGTTTTGCTTCGTCTATGTTTTGCTTCTTCTGTGTTTTGCTTCTTTTTTCTTTTGCTTCTTTTATGTTTTGCTCTTTCTTTGTTTTGCTTCTTCTATGTTTTGCTCCTTTTGTCTTTTGCTTCTTCTGTCTTTTGATTCTTCTGTGTTTTCTTCTTCTGTCTTTTGCTTCTTCTATGTTTTGCCGACGTGTCTTCTTCTGTGTTTGCCTGACGTGTCTTCTTCTGCCTTTTTGCTTCTTCTTAGTTTTGCTTCATCTACCTTTTGCTTCTTCTTAGTTTTACTCCTCAGTTTTGCTTCTTTTCAGTTTTGCTTCCTCTGCCTTTTTGCTTCTTCTTAGTTTTGTTTCTTCTCAGTTTTGCTTCTTCTAATTTTTGCTTCGTCTGCCTTTTGCTTCTTCTGTGTTTTGCTCATTCTGCTTTTCGTTTCTTCTGTGTTTTGCTTCTTTTGTATTTTGTTTCTTCTGTGTTTTGCTATCTTCTACCTTTTGCTTCTTCTGTCTTTCGTTTCTTCTGTATTTTGCTATCTTTTATCTTTTTGCTCCTTCTGTACCTATCTTTTATGTTACTGTTCATAAACTTCTTCTGAGTTACTGTTCATCTTACATGTTCTATTCCATTTTTGATCCTTCAGAAGATGGAATTTGTCTTGTGTTCGAGTCGTGACTCACGCAAGTGCTAAAGAGGACAATACCTGGAGTAATGACTGTAGAAGCCGGGCTCTACAATAACACTAGAAGTTTATACTGAAGTTATGGGTTTTAATTTGAAAATGATCTAAAATAGCTTATATATTAGGTTGGTTTTGTCTATAAAGTGCTGCAGAAATATGTTATCCAAGTTATAAAAAAAGATAAATTTTAAGGGTTATATATCGAAGAATTTCTATCAGGCAACAAAAAAAATTTATTATCAGGACTTTGAGGTACAAAAAATATATTATTTAATCTTTTTTATTTTATCTAATATTATACATTAATTAGATAAATATTGTAGTTTATAAGTATTTGTAGTATGTTTTTCTTTTTTCAAAAAGATTTTTTTTGGGATTCAAAATTTGATATTGTAATTTATAATTTATGGGAGAGGCAAGCTCGTATATGTTATAGAGACTTTCTTGGTTCGATACATAAGAATGTTCTATGACCTCCATATATATCTGAAGAAATATGAAGTCATTGGTAGCGATATTGGGCATCACCCGAGGCAATGTCTATTTCAGAATGCAATTCTGTAAACAGATGTGGAGGATTGAAGGGAGAGAGTCTATTTGTATATAATGGAGGATCAATGAGCCACCATGAGAATGTAAAGAAACTTGTAAATATCAAAACACACTTATATTTTGATTTTTGTACTTAGATGTATGAAATTTAATCTCAATGTAATTTGATGTATGAAATGTAGAATGAAAATATATGTATATTATGGAGAATAATAATGTTATAAATGTCTGACGCTATTGATGACTGTGTTGTTAAGTAAGTTTTTTCATTTAATAGGGGTAAATATTATAAAAATAGAGGAAACTCTATCGAAATTTTTGTAAATTGTAGTTCAGTCATAACAATTATATCCTGATGCAGGAAAAGTCCATGGGCGGGAAGCCTACACTATACTGGCTCTTTTTGCACACTCATACTAAGAAACATGATAATGTGACCTTTGTCAACACCTGATGCAGACAACTTTATGTATGTAAAATCTATACTTTAATATTAATTCTTAAAAAATTACTACTTATTAATGTAAACAATTATAATGAGAGGACAAAATATAAGAACGCATTGAATGACAGTCTCGGAACTCTGAAACTATTGATGAGAATCATACATATCTTGATGTAGTTGTTGGGAGGGACCAGCAAAGAAGGATTTTCAGCTTAGGTTCATTTGTGTTGGACCTCGAGCTTTTCATGAAAGATTTGAACCATTGAATGAGAAATTTGGTGATTACTCACTAGTAAAGAACAAATACATGGAAGTTCTTGAACTAAGAATTTATAAACAAGCGTAAAGTAGGGAATGAGAGATGTGGATAGATTATGTTTTGGTATGGTGTTTTGGTGGATAAGAGGTTTTTGAAATAGAAGGAATTAAGGTGAAAGTTAGCAGTAAATGAAAGAAAAATTTGAGGAGTAAAGTGAAGGAGAATCGGTATATATGTGTATGTTATGTTATTCGCGTTAATGGTTTAATCATGGATAATAATGTATTTTTTTATGGAGGCCATTAAATTGAAATGAAATTGAGAATGAAGAGTAAATGACGTAGAAAAGATGATCTTAGTATGAGTTGTGTTAAGGAAAGATTTTGAAACAAAAGGTAGTGATTTGGAAAATGTTCACTGAGTGTGCTTCGGTCTGTTAGCCATACCTTTTTCTCTAGTTATCCAAATGAGATGATTCTTAATTTGGATTGAACTAGAAACATATGGCTACATTTATTATGAAGACATCAAATTTCGATTATGCCTCTAAGAGTCTCAAAATTTCATGAAGTTAAGAATTGGGTGCAGTACGTTGGTGTATGAATGGAAATTTCGCCTTCAGACTTTAGGGGCAAATTTGGGATTGATATAAATAGTTTTGAGCAAAGTTACCTTCTATAAAGTTTTATATCTTTCTTTTATCTTTCCAATGGTATATATTATGAAATTTTTGGACATCGGAATCAAAAGTTATGATCTTTACAAGTGTCTTAGTTTTGATTTCGTCTCAAAATGACGTCATCATCGTCTTAGTATGATGTCAGCATCGTCTTAGTTTTGCTTCCGTCTCAAAATGACATCATCATCATCTTAGCATGACATCAGCATCGTCTTAGTTTTGTTCTGTCTTAGTTTTACTTCCGTCTCAAAATGACATCATCATCATCTCAGTTTGACGTCAGCAATCGTCTCATGACATCAGCATCATCTCATTTTGGCCAGAACCTCTTCTAGTCCGAATTTGATCTTCTAGATGATAGAATTGGTCTTTAAGGTCTTCATGAGAGTTATAGATCTTGAAGTACTCTTTCTATTCATCTAAAGAACACCTAAATTTGAGTTCTGTACAGAAAGTTATACCCATTTTTCGATTCATCTCAATATGACGTCAACATCGTCTTAGTTTTGCCTCCGTCTCAAAATGACATCATCATCGTCTTAGTATGATGTTAGCATCATCTTAGTTTTGCTTCCGTCTTAAAATGGCGTCAACATTCGTCTCAGTATGACGTCAGCAATCGTCTCATGACGTCAGCATCGTCTCATTTTGGCTAGAACATCTTCTAGTCCAAATTTGATCCTCTAAATGGCAGAATTGGTCTTCAAGGTCTTTATAAAAGTTGTAGATCTTGAAATCCTCTTTCTATTCCTCTAAAGAACACCTAAATCCAAGTTCTGTATAGAAATTTATACCCATTTTTCGATTCATCTCAATATGACATCAGCAATCTTCTCATGACGTCAGCATCGTCTCATTTTAGCCAGAACATCTTCTAGTCCAAATTTGATCCTCTATATGGAAAAATAGATCTTCAAGGGCTTCATAAAAGTTGTAGATCTTGAAGTCTTATTTCTACTGATTTAGAGAACACCTTAATCCGATATCTGTAGGGAAAGTTATGACAATTTTTCCAACCTTATATCGTCTAATGACATCACTTCGTCTCAAAATGATGTCATATTTTCTGTTATATTTTTGATCCTTTAGATGATCGAATTTGTCTCCAAGGCTTTCATGAGAGTTGTAGATCTTGAAGGCTTCCTTTGAACCATTCAAAGAACACATCAATCAGAAACTTCTACAAAAAGTTATGCTAATTATCCCAAGATAGGTTCAATATGATTGAGGACCAAGCCATGTTTGATTCTTTTGGCCATAACTTCTTCTATAAACACCCGAATGACTTGATTCTTAAATTATTGGATTCATAAGACATTGTTCTATATATTTGCAAAAAATATAGCCATCTGAAATGAATGGAGAAAGTTTGAGTGAAAAGAATGGGGTACAGTGAATGTACTCTTAAGTAATATGAACCGATGAACATACTTCAGTATTTTGAGTATATCTGGATCTATAGAATTCCAAATGAGAAGATTTCTGATTTGGAGTAAACTAGAGACATGGAGCTATAGATGGTATAAAGAAATTGGAATCTGATTCATTCTCTAAGATGTGTAAATTTCATATAGAATTTGTGCATAGTATAATGTTTTAGGACAGGAGCAGTCCAAAAATGTTTGAAGTATATCTTTTGAATCATTAAACCAAATGGAATGATTTTAGTGTCATTAGAAACTTAAGATAACGAGGAACATTTTCTGGAAGAAAGTTTTATGTCAGAATGTTCAAGGGTATTTTTGGCAAGACACTTAAGGTTAAAAAGAACATAAACTTAGGGGAAAGGGTAAAATGAGCTTTTTGGACTTATTAAGAGTATAATTGGAAGAAGAAGTATTATCTTGCTTATAAATAAAGGAGGAATAGTGAATGAGAAGATGCCGGAAAAGAAAAAGGTATGGATGAGAAAAGAGATAAGGGAGAGAAAACATGAAAAAGAATGAAAGAGAGAAAGAAGAGAAGACAAGCTAGGGTTTTAATTCCCTTAGCCTTCAAGAGAGATTTTAAGGTTGTTTAAGAAGAGAAAAAGGTAGAGGCAGAGAAGAGCTTTCTTTTGAGCTAAAGATCTCTTCATTTGGTGGATAATGAATGTAAGATCATTTTGAATCTTTTGGATTTTTGGAAGAATTTGAGTTCATGGAATTTAGAAAATGTTTGGGTTTAAGTATGTTAGAACAAATTTTAGTGATTGTGCTTAGTGGGATTTTCAGTTGAAAACCTTATTGAGTGGAATTTTTGTTATTGTATAAAGGGATCGAGAGAGACAAGAGGAACAAAACAAGAAGCATTTTGAGCAAGTCAAGTCTTTAAGAAAGAAGATCAAGGTGGGTACATGTTTATAATAAAATAAATAAGCCATCACTACTTTCTTTAAATCAAGAAATTTTCTGATTTCAATTACATCCTAAGTGTTGCATCCTTTGCTGTTGTGTATTCTGTGAAATCTGCTACATGTTCATTACATGTTTTAAGTGATGTTTTTGGAAAAGATGCATGTATAGGAAATCATGTTTTCAAAAAAAAAAAGGTTTTCTAAATACATGTCGATCATACATATGAAAAGTAAGTTTTAAAAAAAAAGTGCCAGTTTGGGCATCATTAGTTACAAAACAAGAAATATATGTGTTGTGTGGATTTGTAGTGGTTCCACAAGTAAGTCAAGTGCACTTGTCTAAAGGCTTCTTCCGCCTGCCCGCTAATGGCAAGGAGCTCCCTCGCGGACTCCCATAAGTTCACAGCTACGCATAACCATGACATGGGATTACGTAGTACGTTCTGTTCACAGCTACACAGGACCTCTAGGGAAAATGTGTAGTACGTTCTGTTTTGGATCCACCCAAACCATTATGTTTTGACAAGATCTGAACTTTGAAGAAACTTGCGTTTCTTTTAGACTCAACGAAAAGAACTTTTCAAATGACAAGAAAGAAAAGATATCAAAAGTTTTGCTTACTTACCTTTTGTTATAAACTTGTTACCCACGAGTTTTCAAGCTCACTCCCTCTCTTTCCCCTCCTTAGGTATTTTGATAAGAAGTCAAGAGAGTAAAAGCATGAAGGAAATATTTTAGATTTGCTTACTTTGTATTTTTTTGGAGTTTTGATAGAGTTGTAATATCTGTACTGGTTATTTCGGTTTTTGATATATTAGAACTTATAAGTCCCCTTTTGTTTGAGGGTTGTGAAGTGTAAATGATCATATTTTTTTTAGCTGTAAGAAATGCTTTGAGAAGTATGATGGACGTAAATATTCGTTTAAGTTATTGGATATTCACAAGTTAGTTGGGTTCTCGAAATGGGTCCTAACAAGTTGTGGTATCAGAGCAAGAAGATGAATCGGTGATGTTCAAGGAATTTCCATAGGAGTAAGCCCACGTTCATGTTTCGAAGTTGGGCTCCGAAAATTGGTGCCTAACAATTTGCAAACACATGTTATTCGTAATCCTTTACATCCACTACAACTAGATCTAGTAGACCGTCCACATCAAATGAGAGATTCGTTCAACTTGAGAGCACATTACAAAGGCTGATGAAGTGCATAACCCAACTTCATAATGAGGTGGATGAGTTGAAGGGGAGGGATAGGACCTCATCGTAACAGTTAGAACATCCACCTTTATCAATTGCATAGCTTAAATGGATAAGTAATTGTATTTGATATTTTGCTACTTTTAAGTTTTTGTTGAATTCTGAATTTACAGTTATTTCAAAATACTTATTGGTGTACATTATAATTTTTTATTATATTACCAATTAGGATAATTTTTACTTTATATTATCAATTCATATTATATTATTTATAGAAATTAAATGTGCAAAAAAATTCAAAAGATTATCAACAGAAAAAAAAACTCAAGTAGAAAGTGAGAAATGATTGTTGAAATTTATCATAGTTAAATTTTCCAATATAATTACAATATTCCATTAGCATTATTGACGGAATGATATATTTTGTCAGTAACTTATCGATGAAATGACATATTCCATTGGAAAAAATTTAGCGGCAGATAATGTCGTTTGTTGTTAAATTTAGCAATGAAATTTGTATTTCCATAAAAAAATTTAGCATTTAATTTACAATTTACTGTTACTAAATTCACCAACAAAATATTGTGTATCCATTGCAAATTTAGTGATAGAATTTTATATTTTTGTACAAAATTCTGCCACTAAATTTACTAATGGATATTTAATATTTCATCGCTAAAATTTACTCACGATCGTTTTTCTGACAACTTTTTCTGTTAATAATTTTTGTTGCCAAATTTATTTCCCAACAAGAAAAATAAAGGACTAAAACTTATTTTTTTTATAGTGAAAGCAAATTTTAAAAGTTGCATAATTAGTTGCCAAGGTAACAAAATGCGCTTAAAGAGGAACGTCTGCAAGTATTAATAACTCATATTTAAAAACTATGATATTCCATTATGTGGAAATAGCCAATTTAATCGGTTAAAAACAGTTTTAATTCATCTATAAAAACATAAATTAATCTTTAAACATCCATTAGGATCCACGTTAAGTACTAATCCACATTTAATGAAACCATAATAGCAAATTAACAAATCAGTTTACAACAGTACTCAGCTAGCAATACGACTCATCAACATGAGATGGGATAAAGGCGATAAGTTGAAGAAAAACAAAAATAATAAAAAGGAGTTGAAGAATGCGACTGCGAGCGAAGTACGAGGGCAAAAAGCCGTGGGACCCGGCATCGTTTACTCTATCATTACGTACGTACGATAGATCACATCTTCACAACCTTCTTGTTTCGTTGTCACTTTCTGTACCATGCCCCTCACTTATGTTTGCCTTGAGACATTATCAATGCCCCACCTGTCCTCTTCCCTCTCTATAAGTTATTCTCTAGGTATTTACAGCTCCCGACTTCTGTCTCTTTTTACCATTATCTCTCTACAGATGTTGTGATTTAGCCTATACGATAGCAGATGATGATGATGAGCTTTTGTAAGAAGAGCGTAAACTCCTTTCTAGGCCTTGCAAACCCCATTGTTATAATGGATGGCCATGATAGCAATAACCATGGTGAACCTAGTTCCGTGTGTAGTGCTATTCCTGGCGGTGGTGGGATTGGTTTGATGACTGTCACTGAGGATACTCACAAAACACCCAATGTTCTCGAGTCTGCAACGGTTAAACCATCCTTTTCTTCTCCTTCTTCTTCATTTTCATCGTGGCGATCATCGTCGTTACTTAGGGAGGTTAATAAGAACAAGGTAGACCCTGGAGGGATTGGTTTTATTGATGATATTGGTGGGGGTATTGATGGGTTGATGTCTTGTACAGAGAGTTTAGGGTTTGAGAGCTGTGATGAGAGAAGGGGTGATGATGAGATTAAGTTGTGTTCTAGGGAAACCATTTTCTCCACCACTAAAAAAGTTACTCAATGGAGGAAGGAAGGTGGTAATGGTGGGAGAATGAGAGAGGTGAAGAAGTTTCCCCCGCCTCTTTCTTCATTGAACCGCAATGGGCAGCCAAGTTTCTTTCTCCGGCCAGCGAGGAAAGAAGGCCGACTGGAGCTGATGGAGGTCAGAATCGATAGGCCTGACATTTTACGAGCCTCCCGTGAACATGGCAGATTGAGATTGCAGCTCATTCGAGACCAAAACTTCGATAGCATTGTAAATAATGATGATGAAGAAGAAGAAGTAGTAGAACCTAGAGTCGGGGATAATCAAGAATTGGAGCAAGAGCAAGAAATGTTGAAGTTGAACGAAAAACAACAACAGGAAGAAGAGACTAATACATCAGAAAAGATTAGAGGAGGAGAAGAAGAAAAATGGATGCTTCCGGTGTTGAATGGAGAAGGCATTAGGTGGTGCCCCGATCTTGCTACGCACCACCAGCATGATCTGAATGTATGGAGGAGCCAGCATTGTGTGACAACCAGGTGAGACTAGGAAGCAAGTGATTGTGAAAAGTCACGTGTGATTTATTTCTTAAAAGAGACAAAGAAGGATCTGCTGTGGATGGTATGCTCTAGGAACCTGTTTTGTTGTTTATGTGTGGTGGTGATACGTATGGTGGATTTGGCAGGCCAAAAGATGAGGGAATGGTTGATGCGTCTCAACCAAAATTGAAGGGGTGGATTTATTTACACCGTTTAAATCTTGGGCTTGACAGCAATTGCTCATGTACTCAACCGTTGTCAGTAGTTTCCAAATTTAGAAGTTTGGTTTGTACTTGTAGATTTAATCATATTATCTCTTGGAAGAAAAGTTGAAAACATTAAGCTGCAGGCTATAAAAACAGGTTAATGGAACAGATAAACATATCATATGGCGTCTTCATTAAAATATGTTATAAATATATTATGCACAAGTGTTTCTCTTATCTAATTTAGGACTTCATGATTATTATTATTTAGTAACTTTTAATGGTTATCATTATTAAATAAGAAAAGATCCATTCTCTCAATCTGACAGTTTAACAATATATTAATAAAGGAAAGATCCAACATTATCTTAAATGTCAAGGATCTTTCTTTTAATCTTAGTATGTGACAATTGCTAAATAGTTAGAATTGCGATTATAGAACAAAAGCTACACGGTCAGCAGTAAAGAACCCGAATATGAATATATATACGTAACGTAACATTTCTCGTGGTAGCAATTGTGCGTAAACTTATTTGTTTTTGTCTCAACTTCATTACATGAGATCATAAGCAGATTAGAAGTACCATTTCCTGTGAAGTAGACACAAAAAGGTTGGAAGTGTTAGTGAATATATAAAACCAATTAAGTTGGCCTCACACAACAGCTTAAGCTATTGTAATGAAACGGTCGCTTAACATGGTATCAGAGCCTCAATGACCAAATGGTCATGAGTTCGAATCCTACCACTCACCTATTCTAATTAAATTAAGCACAAGGTAAAGTAGACCTGTGAAAGTTTCAAACCCAAAGGGCTTTCACTTGAGGGGGTGTGTTAGTGAATATATAAAACTAATTAAGTTGGCCTCACACAACAGCTTAAGCTATTGTAATGAAACGGTCGCTTAACAGGAAGGAGAATAAAAACAAACATAAAGGACTTTTTAACTCTAGGGTACCAACCGCGAAACTATGTCCGCCTAAAATTAGGGTGAGATAGCTGCTTTTCATTTTTTCAAAATAACTAAATAAATTAAATCATTATTTCTGATACCACTTGATATTTTAATGTTATTAAAAACAGTACTCACTATTCTTTTAATAAATTGCAAAATAATATTAGAAATAATAGTAAGAGTTCTTTTACGACACTTTTGACTAATGTTTAAAAAAGTCATGTTAGTATTTGGTGAGTCCATATTGTTTCACTATAACGTCACATAGGCTGAATTAATGATCAAATTATTAAGAATTTAAACAAACTGAACTGCATATTCAATATTTTCTTGACTCAAGTCGCCAATTACTAGTAATAAATTATTGAAATATTAACATAATTCCATTAGTCAAATTTGGAACAGCCGATAAATTTTGATCCTATCTATGATACAAAAATACCAAAACAAATAATTATTAGAAACTATCTTATTTCATATCTTATAGACTTGGATAAAAGCTCCAAAAGGTAATGCTACATGTACTACAAATATTATCATGTGAAACCCTTAACAATTGATTCACATACATAAACAAAGTCGTTAAAGGGTATAGTTAATTTTTTTGTACAATTGTATTCAATTTTATGTCATTAATTAGATGGTTCCACCAAACAACAAAGTCAAAAGTATAATAACAACTGTTTTCTTTTGAAATTGAAGTAAACTGAATGAAGAACTCCTTAAAAGCCATTTTTTGAAAATTAAAAAGAATTAATTGATAATCCATGAAAGGCAATAAAAGGACACATTACAAGGTTGTGTTAAACTAGTTAAAGAAATTACAACAATCTTTACACCTTATAATCTATAAGGGCTGTTAGAAATCAGAAACTAAGATATTACAAATTCCATCTTCTTCTAAAAGAGTGGCTCATATTTTCTGCACCTTGGTGAGCAACAATGATTTCTCTAATCCAAGAGTATATCCTATGAGCTAAGGCATGATTTTCAGTTTTACAATTGTTGAACAATCTTTGATTCATTTCTATCCATAATGCATACACTTAGCAGTTTTGGCTTAGGCTTAGTCTTAGACATTTTTGGTCTTTTCCCAATTTTTGGTATTGATTCTCAGCCCATACCAATATGTTACATCAATCAACAACTGGAAAAAAGAGATTCATAACGTGTTGCATTCTGGCCTAAATAGTGGTTGTGTAATTACATTAGAATAAAAGATCATCAATAGTTTCAACTTCTAGGTAGCATAAAGTACATAGCTAATCATTAGACCCCTTAATTATGTCCTTAGTTTTCAGTCTTCTTCTAGCTACTAACCGTGTGCTCAAAGATGCTTTAGGAATAAAGAACCTTTCCATACAATATTATACCAAGGAATGAGAGAAGTGTGAGACCTAAGGGCTTTAAGACAGAAGGAGTTAGAGAACTCTCCATTTCTATTAATGGACGATATGGGTTTATCAATCAAGGTGGGGTTAGGAAAGTATTTGGGAAAGTCATTATGCAATCTTTCAGTACCCCTAATAGTTACTAGCCATATGTTTTGAATTATGATCTTCATTACTCGAGTTTGGATTAGAATTCTAGTTATGAAGAAAGATATATCTCCTCCATGAGTTGAGGGCTTTGATTAGTCTAATTTTCAATCCAAAACCATGTATCTTCACCATTCCCAACTTGAATTTTGATAAAGGGAGAAACAATCTGTCTTTTCCTAAGCATTTGTATGAAAGGCTAAGAGTGTTTTTCTTTTCATTAATTTGCCACAAGCTAGATTCCTTTAGCTCGTATTCAGTCATCCATTTTCTCCAAAGAGCCTCCTTATTATTAAAGTGACTCAAAATTCTTTTAGGCATCTGTATATTTTGAATCATATGGATAGAGACAAATCCTAGACCACCTTCCTCTTTTCTTTAGTATAATTATTCCCATTTAATCTTAGCTTCGTTAAGGTTGTTAACCTTGCCAGACTAGAGAAAATTCCCGATGAGTACTCCTATGGGTGTGCAGATTGTTCAACACTGAAATATTAAGCTTGACTCTTTCAACCTATGAGAGAGCTTTATTATACTATGTATTGATCATTTTCTTGTATTTCTCTGAAATCAATAAATAATATTATACTATGCATTGATCATTTTCTTGCATTTCTCCAAAATCAATAAATAACCTTAAATTCTTAGCTTCTTAAAAGAGATGGAAACACTAAGATATTTTGTCAACGTTAGAGATGTTTGAAGAAAAATAGACTTTGATTTTGGATGAATTGACACATAAACCAAATTATCTGAAGAAAGAATAGAGAGAATTATGCATAATGGAGATAAAAGGTTGGTTATCACCACAGACTAACTTGAGGTCATTTGTAAAACTTAAATGAGTTATAAGAATCTTCTTGCATTTGTAAGGGAAGTTAAAATCAAGGAACCTTAAAATGTTAAGCTTGATTTTCCTATTAAGAATCTCCACAGATATGCAAAAAAGATATGGAGATAAAGGATATCTCTATCTAATGTAGCGCCCCCTTACCGTAGGGTACACACCGGGACGCCCGTGGGTCGTTCCGACGCATATCCCACAGCAAGGAAGTGCTAC
>JANZLD010000006.1:43804407-43823181 GCA_026413575.1 Erythroxylum carthagenense | reverse complement strand
TTATTTCTCCCTCCTCAGGTGCAACTCAGGACTTCAGTTGATCCTTGCCAGGCATCGAAGAACTCCGCCATAGTTAGCGATCATCGCGTTAAGTTAGTATTTTGGTTGGCCCGCCGAGCATGACATCATGAAGCATATTTCATGTATTTTGGATTTTCATTTGGTTATGTATTGTGTTATGATTTGAATACTTATTGACTTTCTTTTGGATTGTAACGGTATGTGGCCTTTGATTTATGGAGTAATTCATAATTCAAATGATAGTGTGTATGATATTGCATGTGTGAATCGATTTGTATTTGGATGTTGGGATCGGGTCAGACATTTTGGGCTGCCCGACCCCGGCGCAGCCAAAGGGGCCACCTCGGGAATAGGGTTCCGGGGCCCAGGCCCAACATTATGGTCTAGGGGTAAGGTTATAAATTTTTCTTGCAATAATTAACCAAAATTTGACTTTGTATTAGAGATATTAAAGGTATACTGAACTTGAGTTGACAGAGCTTACATTTTCTTTTTGAATTTTATGTATTTGCATTCCAGAGAAAGGTAAATGCAAGTTTCAGGGATCATACAAATTTTTCTCAGTAGCATAAATGTTGGCAATTTTTTGGTGATTCTCTTCCTTAAGGAATTCTTCATATTTGGAGACTTTTGCTGCTAATTTATAGAAATCACAAAATTCCACGCATAGAATTTCTTTCATAAGTCAATGTCCACACCCTCTTTGGGTTAATTCCACATATTCAATTTGTAGAAGTGCGATCTGACATTGACTTTTCATCTTCTTGAAACTAATCATGAATATGTTAGCATTCTCACCATTCTTTACCCTTGACAACTTAGCTATGCTAACTTTGAGTTTAGTCCTAAGAAACTTAATATGAAAAGGAGAGAATTCCTAGCTAACAATGAATACTAAGAAATGGCAGTTCTTGTTAATGAATTTAGAAACAACTTAAGCTTAAAGTGGTTGAAGTTTATATCATTTTCTAGTTCTCCATATTACATAGGAAATTTGGCTATGTACTTAATGGTGGATTGACCATATTCACCATAAAACAAGTTTAATTTGAAAATTATTTAGTGACGAGGATAAGAATTCTCCTAATCAATATGTTCCTAATAAGGCTTACGAAATTTTGGATAGATAAGTTGTCTTAAACTAGGCCTGTACAATTCCTGAAGTGCTTCTATGATGACTTCCATAACAACTTATAATCCCATTTGTGGTGGGTGAATAGTGGGATTGTGGTTGCAACTGCATTATTAAGTGGTCCATTAGCTTCAACCTTCCTAGTAAATCCATGTGTACTGGGAATTTAGGGCCTTACTACATATCGACTATTACTAAGATCAATGTAAGGAGGCACTACAAGGATATCCTCTATTTAGTGTGGAGGGATATATCTTTCATCTACATAAGAAGTAGCTAGAAGATGACCTCATTCTTTGATTTCCTTTACGTTAGGAGCCAGATGCCTCCCGAATAGTTCAAAGTTTTACTTTCCTACCGCAGACTAATTCTGCCCAACAAATTGTATAAGAGCGGAGGTAGTTTTTCAACCTTCTCTATTAATATTTTGATCGGGCTTATCGTGGAGGCTATGTTATATTTCAATTCAATAATTTTGTTTGTGAAAATAATGTTGTTTTGTTGCGACAATTTTGGATTCTCATTAGCAGAAAAGTTAGCTGAAGGCAAGGCTGCCTTTTCAAGATTCTATACCATTTGAGATACAAAGTTGTCATTCCCTATGGTTGTAC
The DNA here is from genome assembly GCA_026413575.1 of Erythroxylum carthagenense. Lineage (NCBI taxonomy): Eukaryota > Viridiplantae > Streptophyta > Magnoliopsida > Malpighiales > Erythroxylaceae > Erythroxylum > Erythroxylum carthagenense. The sequence continues at coordinate 43,821,417 of JANZLD010000006.1, read as the reverse complement.
GGACTTATCCCTCTAGGACTAGAGGTAAAACAATTTCTTTTCCGTTTCGCATTCTAAACATCTTCTTTCCGCTAGATGTGCCAAATTATTTGGTGCTAATATGAAATCTGGGTGTGTCAATGAGAAATTCTCTAAGAACTTTTACCTATCTTCTTATCAACGATATAAGTAGGCTTAGGAAAACATTAAAAAAAAATAGAATTCTAAGCTACCAAAATACCAAAATATGTTGAAATGAAATTTGAAGGAAAGGAAGTAATTAATTATTGTAAAAAAGAATCACAAGCTATGTAACAAAGTTGAATTCGCGAATTAAAGTAAGTTAGAAAATTGACAAAATGTATAAGAAATAAGTTGACTGATTTCTCATAGAATGATTTTTGTTTATTGTGATTGTGTTGGTATTGAAATTGGAATTATCCTCTCTATTCTCGTGGTGCTGGTGAATTTATAATCCTCTCATCCTTAAACAATGTTTTGTTATAACTGCATACTTCTTTATATTTTAGCTAATTATCTCCTAAACTTCCAAGACTTCTTGTATCCTCGTTCTAGACTTTTGCCTTAACTTTCAGTCCACTTAGTAATGTCTTTACTAATTGCGTTCCACCATTTTAATGTCTTTACTAATTGCGTTCCACCATTTTTTTCAACTCCCATATTCCGGATTTCTACAAATTCAACACATTTATTCTCATGTTCGTTATTTAAACATTTATTGAGCTTGCCTTTTAGGACATACGGATTAATTTGTTTTAAGCTATTAACAATGAGTAAATAAAAATGATTAAAATTTTACTAATCATAAATCTATTATGAATAATATTTTAAAATATCATAAATTTTAATCCTTTAAAAATATTAGTAAATATAATAAAAAAATACTGTGATAATATATTATTAATTTATAAAAATACAAAATACTATTTAAATCCATGGAAACAAGCCGTGCAAAGGTGGAAAAGAAAGCTGGCTCATACGCAAAGGTGATTGAATTGTGAAGGCTTCGCAACTGTCCACACGCATTAATGTTACGGTCAAAGAAGCATATCTTCCAGAATGAATGAACAGACTCTCGCAATCTTAGAAATACATGATTAAATATTAGAGGGGAGTCGGTGGGTGGTCCATGAGGTACAAATCTCAGTTAGATCTTAACTTTTGACAATAGAAAGAGTCGTTATAATGTATTAAACTTAATATTTTATAATAAGAAACAGCGTATTTGACGGATAAGAGAAGAAGGAACATAACATGGGTATGACCACGCAAAGCTGCCTGCCTGCCTGCCTACAAAAGCATTGAAGACGCAGCCCTCAAACATTTGCCCTTCATCAAGATTTGTTTCAGCACATTTGATCACTCAACTTGTAGCAGAAACAACACAGCTATTCATCCCTGTAGCGGCAGAGAGGGAGAGCACCCAACAATCGCCATAGCAACATCAGCAACATAGTTGGAATCGAGAGAGAAGATGCAAGAAGACCATCGCAACAACAGCCACCACCATACTAAACATTTCCATCGAAACAACCACCATCCCCCCATTAATCACCACCTTCACCGCTTTCTTCCCAAGCGTATAATCCTTGTCCGCCACGGTGAGTCGCAGGGAAACCTTGACACCGCCGCATACACCACCATCCCTGACAACAAAATCCCGCTAACCCCACTTGGTTTAGCTCAGGCTCGTGAAGCAGGGGCCCAGTTGCTCAACCTTGCCTCTGAAGATGGAACATGTGCCAAGAACTGGCGAGTGTACTTTTACGTGTCGCCTTACGAACGCACCCGATCCACGCTTAGAGAGATCGGTCGGTCTTTTGAGAGGGAGAGGATCGTTGGGGTTAGAGAGGAATGTAGGGTACGAGAACAGGATTTCGGCAACTTTCAGGTTGAAGAGCGCATGAGGGCCATCAAAAGGACCAGAGAGAGGTTTGGAAGGTTCTTCTATCGGTTCCCTGAAGGTGAATCTGCTGCGGATGTATTTGATCGCGTTTCAAGTACGTTTCTCTTTCCATCCTTTTTCTTTTGTGCATTTTTTGTTTCCTAGGGGTAAAAGTTGAATCAGTGAAGTGATTGGAGCTAAAGAAAAGAAAGAAATGGAAATGGGATCTTATGAAAACCTAAAGATTGTAAATTGACGTTATTCGTTTCTTCTTTCCTTATTGGGCTTTGAAATTACTTCATTCTGTTATACTTCAGTCTTTTTGGCGTCTTATAATTGTTTTGTATATGGGATTCTTGTAGATAAGACAGAAATTGATTCAGTTACAATATCGTTGAGGGTAGCATGGTGTTTCTGTAGTTGTATAGTTAGCTAAAGCGTAAAATAAATTATCCAAATTAGTTTTTTTTTTTTTTTAAGTATCAAATGTTGGGATATCTGTTGATATTGTTTGTGTAAATTAACAATAGAACTCAAACATCCAGGTTGTGTACTCGACTTAAAAAGTCCTTCTAGTTCTTTCTAGACTTTAATGTGCAAGGGATTAGGAAATGGAGCAGTTTAGAAGTGATTTTTGGGTTGAGAAAGTCTCAACAAAATGATCTTGTAAAGATTCATTCTGTATGCTCCCAAGTCTGTTTTTATATGCTATAAATTAAGCATTTTGGAAGCCTAACCACATTTAAACATCACCACCGTATTCTATTTTTATTTAAGCCCAGTTTTGGACAAATTTGACTGTATATCACTACAATTCAATAGTAGATGTGCGTTGCTCAAATTGGGATTAAAATTCTTTCTTTTTCTATTGCTCTTGTCTATTTATGAGATGCTGAACAAACATTTCTACTTAATATTGTTTCTGCATAATATGCCCCAATACTTGGTCTGGTTACAAGCGATTGATGAAACTTATGTTATTGATGTGTCAAAAGAGACATTTGATGAGAAGCAGCTCACTGGTAGGAATATTTGTTTCCATGAGAACTCATCTTCTGGATGAATCTATGAACTGTGTGGTGCTCTATTGCTCCCTGTTGCTTTTGTTGATTAGGATCTCTTCTTTTTCCTTGTATGGAATTTGTGATAATGTATCAGTTAGCAAGAACATAAAATAAAGTTTCCAAATTAGCTCTCTGCTCCAAAGTAGCAATGGTAACTCTGGACATATTGATATTGTGTGTGTAAATTAACAATAGAACTCAAAATTTTAAGCGTAAGTCCTCCTAATCCTTTTTCCTTGCAAAATTATTTTTGCATCGGGACTTCAATGAATTGAGCTCTTAAAAGCTTCCTGGGCATATTTTACAGAGCACTTGTAGATGAAGCAATCACTGCTTTTGAAATGTTATGCCACTTGTCTTTCTAGAATTTGATGTGCAACGTACCATGAAATGGAACCATTTAGAAACTTGTGATTTTTAGGGTTGGGAAAGTCTCAAACAAAAAATGAAGTTGAAAAGATTGAATTTTGTTTCATTATATATGCTCCCAAATCTGTTCTTAGATGTTTTGTTTTAAAGCCTAACCACATTCAAACATACTACCGTGTTCTATGTTGTTTTCAGCCCAACTATGACAATTTTATATTGACTTACTATCTGGAAGTAAAATAGCTCTAAGCAAATGAACTTTGGTGATGTTAACAATTTGGGGTCTTTCTATATGATTTTGAAACTGGAATTTGTGGTTTTATGCAAGTGATTAGCATTTGGATTAAAATATACTCTTGTTTATAATGTGTTGGACTGCAATTCAATAGTAGATGTGTGTTGCTCATTTTGGAGTCAAAATTCTCTCTTCTCACATTGCTTGTGAACAAACATTTCTGCTTAAAATTGTTCCCATTGGTACTTGATGTGGATACAAATGATTGATGAGACTGATGTTGATGTGAGTTGTCAAAAGAGAAGTAGCTCACGGGTATTCTCGTTGAGTCCATGTTGTATGGTGATCTATTGCTTCTTGTTGCTTTTCTTGATTAGGATCTCTATTTTACATTGTATGGAATTTGGTTGACAATGTATCCACGTCACTCTTATAGTCACTAGACTTTATTGTTTTCCCAAGTGAAAGCTGAACTCACAGGATACGAGTCTCAACCAATTCCTTTGATATTGGACTTGTGTTGAAATTCTTCCTTTTGCTTTGTAATGGTGAAGGAAGATGCAGAGTATGTGGTACAATGAATCAATTTTCAGTATTTGGTTGTGGTTATTGCTTTAATGGACATACATTAAGATGTTCTACAGGAAATGCCATGAACTACATCTCTGAGGAGTAGCTTAATAACTAAATGAATCTCTTTGGAGCTGTGCTTGATAAGAGCTGTGCTTTGGCAGATTTTCTGGAATCTCTTTGGAGGGACATAGATATGAACAGGCTTCATCAGGACCCTTCCCACGATGTGAATCTGATTATCATATCCCATGGGCTAACTTGTCGTGTGTTCCTCATGAAGTGGTTCAAGTGGACAGTTGAACAATTTGAGCACCTGAATAATCTGGGGAACTGTGAGATTCGGGTGATGCAGTTGGGCCAAGGGGGTGATTACAGTTTAGCGATTCATCATACGGAGGAAGAAATGCAAGAATGGGGTCTATCGCCTGAAATGATTGCTGATCAGAAGTGGCGAGCAAATGCAAAAAAGGGTCAATGGAATGAAAGTTGTCCTTGGTACCTTGATGCATTTTTTGATCATCTAAAGGACGGAGATAATGAAGGCGATGTCAAAGAAAATGATTCTTCCACTATGTGAATAGGCTACCCATAACCTGGAACTGCAATTCTTTCAATTCATTGTCATAAATGTAATTTCGAGGTTCTTGTACCATAACACTCATAAGTATATAGTCTTTTCTTGATTTCTGTTTTCCGTTTGATTACAAAGATAAATCAGTAAACTAGGGACCCAAAAAAATAAAAGAGAGAGATTGATTGGCCATCAGGGAACACTTGTGGCAAAGAAATGATAGTATCCCTCAACCATAAACATTTAAGAGCTTCAGGTAGCGAAGCAAGTTGAATCAAGGGAAACTCCAATGAGTATGCACGGTACGTTAGCCAGTAGTAGTTAGTGGTTTCTTTTGCTGCTACTGCAGAGAGCATTCGGGTTAGAATTTGATGGTTCTAGTTGGGAATGGTAAAGATAAACCCTGGCTGGGGCTGTTGCATCATTAACTCGGATTGTATTGTGAAGCCAGACATCAGCCATCAGCCCAAAAACATGCCCAAAGTATGGTTTACGCATTGTAAGACAATTGAGGAGAACATGAGGGGTTGATCATCTCTTGGAAAATTTCTGGCCTGCTGCTGCAGATCAAATGGAATGTAAAGCTCAGAGATTTGGCAAAATCTGGCTTTATTGATATAAAAATACCATGGAATTTTATTTCCCTATTTTGGACCGTGCTGGAACAACAGGACCTTCATCAGATGATCCTTATCAATAAAAAAGAAAAAAGCCCTTGATTTTTTATTGGTATTTTCCCAACTAGCTCTTTGAATTGGTGACGATTCCTTGAAACAGGTATGACCGTCCCCTATCATCAATCTGTTGTTTGAGAGGAGCAATGGTCAAAAATAGCTAAAGTTATATCCATAATGTCATGTGAATCAAAATATGTACTCTTATCTCACTGCTAACTAGCTGCTGCGGTTCTTTTTTCTGCTGGGATTAACCATACCAGAAAGTTTACAAAGCGTCAAGGAGAGAAGGATTGATATGCAAGAAAACTTGTGGCACGTAATCGTTTATACCTGATGCTGCTAGAATACGAATGTGGCAAAGACGTGAACATTGCAAAAAGCAGTAATGGAGTTCATATCAAGACATCACCACACGAATATAAATAGAGAGAAGCTCTATGTCTCTTGTCAATTTTTCAGACAAACATTCGGTGACGCACAGGCAAGTGTTTCTGAAGGTAAGATCTATTTATGGTGCCAAGGGGGCTGCTCAAAATAGAGCGAACGACTAATTCTGCAATTGAGATCTCAGTGTGCACTGGTCGAAACTTTTCCAACATATAATTTATGTTTACTCTCCTAACGTGCACACGTTGATCACCAATGATAATCCTCTTTACAATGAAACAGGGGAAGAAAAGAAATTTCCTTAATATTCAGTATTCCACTCTGAGAAATGAATTCCAATGAGACTGAACCCGCAACTTTCAATGGGAATTGGATACATTATTCCATGTCAAAATCTGCAGATATCAAGCAAGTTTAACTAAGGTGAGAAAGTAAACCAAAGATAAACACTTTGGGTCAAAGCAGTGAAGCCAGTTGGAAACAATTATGAACCTACGCCATCAGGTCAAGTATATGCTATCCAAGACGGCAAATCCAGCTGCAACTCCTCCTTCATCTGATGAAGATACCTTTGTCCGCATCAAGTATCCACATTGGTCATTAATAATAACCTTATCCTTGCTCCTGCATAATTTAATGTTTTTTCAAGCTAAATTATATCTGACAAAGTGATGTTTCAAGCACTGCTCTTTGGGAAGCCCAAGGTCTCTTCCCTTCTTTTTTAGACATCAAAAATCAAATGAAGCAAACCATTCTTTCCCAGCACACCCCCTTAACTTTATTTTGTAAGGAATTGAACATTAACACTGAAATTCATATCCTTAAATGCAGAAGTTTTTATGTACCTCAAATAAGCACTATATACTCCAAGTTCTGATATGGCATGCTCTTTATGACAAATGCCATCACGTACTAAGAAGGCAGGAGAAACTGATGGAAAAATCCTTTGCATGAGGATGTAAGCTGCACTATCTTCAGTTCCTTCCTTTTGCAGTCTAAGAAGCTTTTCCTTCACATCATGACCATAGATATTGTTACCTGAAGAAGAAAATCAACAGTTGAGAAAAAACAGGCGATGTCATAGAACTAAATCCAAAAGATTATCAATTTTGACAAATTCAGGACCTCCGCCCTCTCTTTGAGGCTTCAAAACAAAATGTTCAGGTTTCTCAATAGCTGTTGTAACAATCTCTGAATTATCCAAACTCCACAAGCCTGCAAAGCACTTCCTCAGCTTTGCTATTTCCTCTTTGTTCTCAAGAAACCTATAAGAAAAGGAGTTTCTTAACAACTGCTTGCTCATTACGATCAAAGGATTCTATCATAACCAAGCACATGAAGAAGCAATTAGAATCATGGACTTTTCTCATTCAGGTCTAGACATTCAGGAGATAATTGTATTTTCATTTCTCTAAAAAATCTAAAAATATTCTATAGCAAAAAGTAATAGTGGCGTTCTGCCAGGTATGTCACAGTTAATAGCCCCAAAAGTGCATTATTAAGTCACTAACAGTGGACTACATTTGGGCTGCCAATAAACATCACTTGGAAATGTAACCAAGAAATTGAAAATTACAAAGTTGACAATTATTAGGAGCAAGCTGTAGTCCCTAGAATATATGAAGCTGACAGTTTTAAGAAACAAGTCGGAAAATATTCACCACCTCTCAAGAACATTGGGTTTAGCAAGCTCTTGTTGAATCTTCTTGGTCCCTGCTAAATGATAAGATATGGATGGACATTTGACGGCTGATGATTGCTCTAAAAGTAGCCTAGCTCTCCATTCCTGCCAATGAATATAAGTAGGAAACATATAACACTCACATACTTGGGAAAAGTCTTTTTTTGATGCAAAATATTTGCATCAAAGGTAAACTTAATCTTAGACCTATGTTATTATCTATCGTGTAAGAGTGAGAGAATAGGTTGTGTTAAACCTAATTCACCATATATCAAGTTAATATATACCAAAGATGCAAAGTTATTTGATAAATTGCCCTATACTCTTCCTCGAATTGAAGCATATTTTATCAATAATTTACCAAGTTTCATTGTCATGCATATTCTTTCCCTCATGCATATCAACAATTTCCCCAAGTGTTAATGCTGCTTTCCAACTTCGATCTTCCCACGCATCACAAATGTTAGGTGTTAGACAAGTGACTGTAACTGTGGGAAAACAAATTCATTTTAGGATTTTCATATCTTTTTAATATTTCCTATTTAATTAGAATATCTTATGATCATGAGATCTCATTATTTTTGTTTCTGTTTTAGTTGTTAAGATAATATGTAAATAATTGATCCTCTTATACATTTCTAAGCAAGCAATGCAGAAAATATTCTCTCAAACCTCAAATTGTCATGGTATTAGAGCTGTAAGGTCTTGAATTCCTAGGAAAATATCAATCTGATCATCTTTCATTGTCGACAGTCTTAAGATTCTAATCAACCTTCATTGCTGGTATTTTTTTTTTCTTTAAGCAATCAGCCTTAATTGCCTAGAGATCATTTTTCTTTTCTGCGGACATATCAAAAAGTAGTAGCAATAACCACTACAACACAATCAAAGGAGAATTTTCAATATCAACGTCTCAATGGATTGCAAAACATCCAGGCAGTATACAAGCTGAATAGAAAACATTAACTTAATGATCTTAACTCGTTTGCGCCATATTAAAAGGAAAAGGGACTATCAATCGTCTCACAGGTGCGAAGCTAATACTAAAGGTCCTCGATTTGAAGTATGGGATAAAGATTCCATGATTATGGCGTGATATTGACACTTGTATGCTCCTGGCTACAACCAAGGACACCTGAGATGCACTCCAACAACTGTATCACAAGGCTAGGGATGCAACTCAAGTGAATGAGCCAAGATAAAGACTGACAGCAAAACAAGGGAGTTAGATGGTTACCAAATATTCTAATCAGTTGAAATCTTGTGGCAAGAGCTTGACCACTACAAGGTTTTAAAAACTAAATGACCTCAATAGGCAGCTATTTTAAAAGGCCTTATTGAGCAAGATAGTCTTTCTTGGTTGGACTTAATCTGGAATTTGAACGAGTCAGAATCCAGATTCTTGATGAACATGAAGTTCCATGTTTTAATGAGGTTGTGGCCTTAGTTTGTGGAGAAGAAAGGACAAGACAGCTGATGCTCGAACCACTCAATACAAACAACTCTGCCATGGTGGCTAATTGTGGCAATAATTCAGCAACATATTGTGAAAAGCCTAGAACCGTGATAACTTATGGTGAACTTGCCTTAAGAATGCACGAAATACCTGTGAAAAGTGTTGGAAACTTTATAGAAAACCTCCAAGCCAAGGGTGGGGACTGAGAGGAGATTAATCAAGAAAAGTTGGTCAAGCCCATGTCGCTAAAGTCCAACAAAATGAACGAACACCTCAAGAGTTAGGTAATCTTAACCAAGAAGAGGTTTTAGAAGGTAATATGTATTATTGGCAACCTCGACAAACCTTCCGGTACTTGTTCTTTGGTTATATTCAGGCGAGTTTCCACTCTCTATTACACTAAATGTCTCAGGAACAACTTTTGCCAACTTTCAGATTATGGATTTAGGAGCTATTATGACCCACTCACCAAACCCTTTTTTTATATATATATCCCACATGTCAAGTAGTAGGAAAATAGCTACAATTGATAATTCATTGACCACCATTTAGGACCTATTAACCATATGACCCACTCACCAAACCCCTTTTTTTTAATATATTCCACATGTCCATGTAGTAGGAAAATAGCTAAAATTGATAATTCATTGACCACCGTATCAAGCATAGGGGATGTAAAGATCAATCCATTACTAACCTTAAATGAAGTTCTTCATGTTGCTCGATTATCCAAGAACCTAATCTCTATCAACAAACTAACTCGAGAATTGAGTTGCTAAGTTATTTTTTATCGTAATTATTGTATATTTCGGGACAAGGATCCAAGGAAGACGATTGGACATACTAGAGTACAAGATGTGCTTTACTACCTTGAAGAATTAAACTTATCAAGTAAGATTAAATGTGGTTTATCTCACTCCTTTCTTTCATAATCTTTTCCATTCAATAAAGAGAAAATCTGGCTCCGTCATCACCGACTTAGACATCCATCTTTAAGTGTCATTAAAATTCTACTTCCTCTTATTTTAAAGGTTTATATGTTAATGATTTTCATTGTGAAGTGTGTCAGTGTGCCAAACACAAACCTGTATCAAGAAGTTCTATTCTTTTTTATCTCATTCATAGTGACATTTGGGATCCTTCTCCTAATCCTAATATTTCTAGGGGAAAATGATTTGTTTTCTTCATTGATGATGTCAGTTGGATATCTTTATTCAAACACAAATCTAATGTCAGTATTGTCCTCCCAAAGTTTTGTTCCATGATTAAAAATCGTTTTGAAATCAACATCGAAAGGTTTAGGTTTGACCATGCTAGAGAATATTTCAATCAACTCCTAATTCCATGCTTCCAAAAAGAAGGAATTGTATTAGTCATCCTATGTTGAAATCCCACAACAAAATGGAGTACAAAAAAAGGAAAAATGGATACCTCCTTGAATCAACCTGAGCCTTCCTTTATAAAAAAATATCCCTAAGACCTTGTTTGGTTGAGGTGTTGGTAATAAAATGGGATAGAACGTAACACACTTCTATCGTTTGGTTGAGGGTTTCATAATAGAATGGAACATAATAAGATAGAAGCGGAGGGTTTCATTTTACTTTTCATTCCATCCTAAACAGTGAAAATAAGAAATTTCCGTTTTAGGAGGTTTAGGATGAAACGTAAACTAATAAATATATACAACCTAATATACCGTCAATAATTTTTCTTATTAATGAAAAATATAAAATATATTAAAAATTATTCTTTAATTGTTTGTATATATTTCTATATAAATAAAAATATAAATAAATTATTTTTAAATATAAATCACATATAATAGAACTTGCTTGATTCATCTTTGCAACTGGTGCAAAGTCGTTTGGTTAATTTCATAAGTTTAGGTATAGTCTTTAGCCACCGAACTTGCTTTATACTTTTCAATCAATCCATCTACATTATACATCACTATATAAGACCAATTACAATTCATATTAGAATTTTTAATTTGGGCAGAGTGTAGAGCCTATTAACAAGAATTGAGCTTGGGTCAACCATTGCCAGAATGACTAGAATTAACCATTTCGATAGTTGGCCTTTATCACTTATAAACCCTTTAACATTTTCATATTTAGTCAATATGGAATACTCTAACACTCCCCCTCAAATGCAACTGGGACTGGACATCTAGTTATTAGTTGAACTAAACGCAGTGGTTATCGAACTGGGCTGCTAGGACTGAACATCTAGACAGACAACCGAGAAATTAATAATCCGAACCAAACCTGCTTTAATACCATATTGGAATTTTTAATATGGGTAGAGTGTAGAACTTATTAACAAGAATTGAACTTGGGTCAACCACTGTCAAAATGACTAGAACTAGTTATTTGGATAGTTGGCCCTTACCACTTATAAATCCTTGTAACATTTTCATGTTTAGTCAATATGGAATATTCTAACGGTTCATATATTTCTTTCCCGCTGACAACTTCATCAACTCTAATTTTTATTTTTTTCCAATGCCTCCATTTCCACATTCTTAGCTTGTTTCCTTTTCTCATTGGTTAAAGCCTCAGATAGGATTTTGGGGATGACAATGGTGTTTAGATTAACAAGGAAAGCTTTATGAGATGATAAAAAATTTTCAAAGAAAGAAATTGAGCAAAACGCTATAATGGTCATTTGGTACATAGCCTAGTTCCTTTTCTAATAATGACTGGAAGATCTTGATCATTATCATTCAATTGAGATTTGGTTTCATTATGCAAAAGGGGTTCACAAATTGTTACCCCATTCTTAGGATTTAGGTTGATGTCTTAGACTTACATAGAGTTGGGGATAATTGTCTTATTCCTTGAATACACCTTGCCAAATCTCACATCTTCAAGGGAAAAATCTGTCCTTTTTATTGATTTTGAGATATAGGTTCAGACATAAACTTAGAGAAAGATGGCAGGTCAAGCAAGAAAAAAATTCTTGAGACCCTCCTTGTTAGAGTATCCCACAGTTGATTAAAAATAAAAATGTTAAAACGATAATAACTGGTAAGGGCCAACGAACTAAATAGCTAGTTCTAGTCATTTTGGCAATAGTTAGACCCAAGCCTAATTCTTGTTAATGGATCTACACTCTACCCATATTAAAAATTCTAATATGGTATCAAAGCCCATGAAGATCTTGACCTACTGTTTGCCCCAAAAGGGGGCCCATCATTCAGAGTTTGAATGCTAGAAATTTAGGCTAAGATTTCTAGGTTTATTGTAATTTAGGCTTGATATGACTAAAATTTAAGGTTTTGGTTGCTAGAATTTAGTGAGGAACAAAAACAATGGGAGGTAGAAAACTAAAAGTTACTCCTAGGCTCTAAGAATCTTTCTTAGAATAAAGCATCATACCTGCTAACTAAAAACTCAGATTACAGAAAAAATTAGGATAGCTTATTCTTGAAGGGTTGAGTACACACATATTTACAGAAGTTCTTAAAATCTTTATTCTGGTACATAAGGATTCTAAAATATTCAAAATTGAATCCTATCCTAATAAATATTCTTTATGTTTAAATAAGCTTAAGTTCTAAACAAATTAGGACAACATATCAAACTTATTATTATATTCCCTATCTAACAAGAAAAACTTAGCATAATGTAACTTTCAGCCCTTATTATCCTTGCTGCCACTTCAATTCTGGTTCTTCATTTCACCAAATTAAAGCTTGTGGTTGACTATCTCATTCTTCATTCCGCCAAATTAAAGCTTGTGGTTGACTAACTTGTCCTCTTTTATTTTGCTTATAAACTTTTAAGCTCTTTTGCATCACTCAGATTTAGCCCAAAGTCAATGGAAAAAGACTAATTTAACAGCGGGACTCTCATTAAGTGTTATTGTTGTTATTGTTGTAGTAGTCCTTGTAAAAAACATTTTCGACCTTCGAACTCAAAGGGACCTGACCCGACCCGACCCGACCTAAACCTAAACTTTACCTAAAATCCAATTAGAACTCGAGTTTCAATTAGGATTCAGGTTGGGCTCAGGCCAATAAAAAAATCAGGCTCACTCTCGAGCCCTATATGGCGCAAGTCATCTCTAGTTTTTCTACTCTAATATCATGCAAAAGTGAGTGAAGTAAATAGTATTTTGAACGCTAATTCACCATATATCACATTAATATACACAATGCTATTAGTTACATGAATAAAGACTATACTATACTTATATTTAACGTAACACTTGTACTTAAAAGAAATAGAAAATGAGCTTGCAAGCACTATGAAGCAATAAGAAACACCTACATACTTGTAACCAAAATAAAGGGAGAGAAATATAAACATACTACTTCTGATGGATAATCTGTTGGTGCATAACCAGCTCTAAAATAAATAATTGCAATTGCTTGGCCACTCCTGCACACAAAATGTTTTAGCTATTAAAACCAAAACATAGTATAATAGGTATGCATATCTAAATAAGAAATATTAACTTCATTGGAAGAAAGTACGCACATAAGAAGGGTTCCATCTGGTAAAAGCTCCCCATCTTTATCAATTTCTGCTAGTGTTTTTCGAATAGTTGTAATGTCATATGTGTCATAAAGTCGAGGAAAATCTCTAGCAAATACCAACAAGCTTATTAACACAATATGAAATGTTGTTAACTAATCTTTAAGAATTACTTTCAACACACAGTACAATCTCATGCTAATGTAGATCAGAGTCACCAGCTTCAAACGTATAGATTCATCAATTGACATTGATCACTTGGCAAATATATCTAAGCTTAACAATATTCTAAAATTTTGCTACAACCCAAAATGGAATACTTATTTGAATAATGAAAGGATATTTTTCCTTTAGTGTAGCCAAAAGCCAATGTTGATCATACATGTTGCGCTCTTCAGGCTGAACAACAACCATAACCACAGCACTGCACAAAATATTCATGATTATTAACCGATATGAACTGCAACAGGAATGAAGACAATGAAGGACTTTTCACTAGGATATAACCTTGGGTTATTATACTCAGTCCATGCCAAAGCTAATGCTTCTGCAAACTTGCTAACTGCAGAATTCTCAGGTACCCGTTTGAAATCCAATCCAAGGGGTTCTCCATAATTCTTCAACAAGCTCCTATAAAAATAAGTAGCCATGTTTACAAGATTATGTAGTTCAACTTCTTCGGTGAATCAATACACATGAAAATTTTCTTTCCTCTAACCTAAGAAGGACACTCCTAGGAGGTCAAATATGGAAGTCATAAATGTAAATGGCTATCATATGGCATTTAATGATGGAAGGTACTTGGTTAGGAGGATAGCAGATAGTTGATAGCTTCCAATCAAATAAGGAATTGGATAATAACGCATTTTTGCTCCATTACTATTCTACAGGTATAAACCCAACAGTACAATAACAAAAGTAAAGCTCAACATCCAAATAATTTTCCAAACACATAAAGCTATTGAAACAAGATGATAATCAGAGTTCTAAAGTATCTTAACCTGTGAAGCTTGCTGACCAGACAACTGAGACCAGGAAATGAAGATGCAATTGTGTTCAACTCTATTTGGAGTAGTAATTTAGTTTGTTCATCAAGCATATAATCTGAGCGATGTAAACCCAAGTGAATTTCCTGGTTTATATTCAAAAGTATTAGCATACTCCAGGAAAGAAGAAAATTAGTTGATTTCACCTCGAAAAAAGTAGTTAATGAATTGAACCCAATCGATTATCTAGGGAGTCTAAGACTCAATTGAGAAACAATACCTCCTTTTTGTTAATTTCTAGTGTCTTGGAATGAATTTCTAGAAGTCTTGACGTAAAATCATCCACTCTCTTTGTCCTGCAATGTAAAGATTAAAAGAAACATTAACTTTTACTGCTCATTTAATTGCAAAAAATTTCCATCAATATAATCCATAATGGAAATACTCAAAGTCAAAGAGTAGGGGAATAGAACAAAACAATATAGTAGCTATTGAATAGACAGAGACATGATAGGACATTTGAGTAAACTGATGTAGTTGTTGAACAAGAATGGGATGAATAACCAAGTGCAGAAACATGCTCGTGTGTGTGTCTCATATAAAGATCCTATCACCGTACAACACATTCATGCAGATTAGGCCACATCCTTACCTGTTTCAGACAGAAAATTTCGTTCCAAGAACTAATACTGCATACATCTGAACTGCTGAAGGCAGCCCCTGTTATAAGCTTCATATCCTAGTACGTTGAACTATTGCAACATATTCCACTAGATGTATGTAATTGACGATACCTGGATAACGAATCTTGTAAAAATTCCCAATCCATACTGACCCGATCAACAAGTTCATTGAAAATGGGTGCCACTTCACATGCTAGCTTCCATTGAACTTCTGGAAAGGCCACAGGCAGCAAGGCAAACGGGGCGTGTACCATGCCAACACCGGGTACCTTTCCTGATCTCTATCAATTAGATTGAAACCATTATTCAGATACTTATCCCACAAACCAATATGACATTGGAATCAGACCAAACATGAAGGGAAAAACCAGTTTTGAACTTAATAATATTGATCCATTCAATGAGTAGAAGGCAAACAAAATTAATGGTCATACAAGCAATTATGACAACCTAAGGTAGCGTACGAGCGAGGGCCCCGCCAAACAGTTCACAGCAGGCACAACTATTCCAATCCAATAGCAGAATATACAGTCAATTATCTTTATAGAAGCAGTGAGTTGCTTGGTAAGAGATTAAAAAGTTGCAATTTTTGGACACATACCTGAACAGTTCTGTCACCAGCAACGAGGCCATGGAGAGAGCTCCATACTAGAGCATCATAGACCATCTTTTCTAACAATTCTTCATCAATGCTATGAAAATCAATCATCTTTCTGGCAGAATCTGCGTGGTTCTCTATCTCAGCCACCTTTCTAGAGTTGAAAGCTACAATTTTCAAAGCTGAAGAAGAAGAAGAATGTGAACAATCGAATAACAGGTGGGGTTGAATTGTTCCCCAGAAGTGGTTAGTGGACTTTGGGTTTTTGCTTGATTTGTTAAGATACAGACAGTGAGTAGTGGTTGTGGTGGGAAAACAGGAGAGAGAATAAGAATGGGCAGCTCCCATTGGAGAAAAGGAAAGCTATGGCCAGCGTGAAAAGAATCATTTTATCAAGTTTAAGATGGCAGATCATTTTCTTCTCCTAATTATTATATTATTAAACAATGTTAACATTTTTACCTTATAAAGCCACCAACAATTGTTAACATAAATTGATATAAAAAAACGTAAGCTCCCTCGTGGCAAAAGGCCTCGCCTCGACTTTTGATATGAGCTAGGACTTTTAACCAAAACCAGTCAATGAAAGCCGTCTATACTTTTCGTTAAAATTGTAATTATATAAATTAAACAACAAGAAATCCAAATCTCAAATCTGGAGGGATGGGAAGATTTTCCGGATATCATCACCGTACTCAAGAATGACAAGTAATTCTGCAATCTTCGATAGAAAAGTAAGGAAGGCTTAATCATGTAATTTGCGAAGGTACGTAGCATCTACACGGCAAAATGAAGCCGGAAGACGTGTGTTTTTACGTGTCTAAATTTAAAAAATAATTTTTATTAACTTAGACACGATTCGGATACGTTTAGAGATCGTTCAAATACGAGTTGGTATCTGTTTGGTTCAGTTTTTAGAGACTCTAAAAGTACCTTTTTTTATCGCAAAAGTTATTTTTTAAAAAAAAATGGTGTTTAGCTGGAAACTTCAAAGACACTTTTGAAGTAGAAATAGCTTTTAAAAAAGTTAAAATATAGCTTTTTCAAGAGCTAAAATTTGAAACTTTTCAGAAAAGCCCAAATTTTAGTTTTTCCGAGAAGCTATTTTTTTTGTAAGTTCCGTCACTTACGTACATAAACTCATCAAAGCTCAACGCAGACAGTCATCTACGTTGTTCAGCGCACACTGTCTGCGTTGAACAATTTATTTAAATTTTATTTAAATATTTATAAAATAATTTTATTATAAAATTATTTTAAATATTATCTAGCATACATTCTGCGTTTATGAACAATTTGTTATTATATTTTAAATATTATTTAGCATAAATAATTTTATTATAAAATAAAATATAGTTAAAATT
>JANZLD010000006.1:43789448-43804307 GCA_026413575.1 Erythroxylum carthagenense | reverse complement strand
AAACTTATAAAGTACCAAATATATATAAACTATTAAGATGTTGAAAGTTTTAAAATACATCAATCAATACATATCAATAATATAAATCCTGACTTTTTTCTTAATTATAAAATTTATAATATATATGACACAATACGGACACGAGGATACACAACTTTTAAAAGTTAGTGGACAACATATATATGACAACAGTACGCTACGCTATTTTTGTGTTGCCGTATAAATTTAATTTGTTTTAACCATCTAGAATTTTTTAAAATGTCAATTGTGTTTGATTAATCGAAGAGAAGTTAAGCATTTTTGGAATTAGAATTTCTCATGCCAATAAACAAGCTAAGATCATTTTAAAAAATTTGTATAAGCCGTCCTTGATGTTGATTTTCCCTAATCTTGTTAAATAAGTTTTCAAAAATAAACTATTATTTTAACTTATATCGATGACAGACAATATTAATTTCTATTTGAAATGAAAGTACAGTCATTTGTGTACTAAACTGTTAACATATAAGATATTATAATTCCTGGAGAAAAAACATAAATACGTTAATGATTCCCATTGAATTTTGCTCATCCTTTCCCACCCCAGTGGCTGGAAGTATCATTCCATATGTGCCTTTTAATTTGACGTTCAGAAGATTAAAATTTTGGAATCTCAGGTTTAGTTGTTTGTGTATATATGTTAATGATTTTTGGATTGAAGCATGAGCAAGTACTTGGTGAGAAATTTATTGTGTTGAAGTTGAAGGATCAGTTTAACAAGGTACCTTGAAGAACAAGGAAATGGGCCTCTATGATTCGTCCATCCCTAACAAGTTAACCAAAGAATTTGATTTTCCACCCAAGTTAGAACCCTCCTTGAGAATTGATCGTAATCGTTTTGGCTCGTCTTCTGGTTCAAATGAGCTGATTTTTTCGAACGATTTCTTCCCTTTCAGCTTCTTCTTCCTCGTATCTATCTCCTCCACACTATCATTGATGCTAACAGCTTTCTTTAAAGTTCTTGATTGAGCTGCAGCTGACACATTTCCTTCCTCACCATGGATCTTGATATCAGTGCCTTCAACTGCGGAGAGGCTGTGACAGTTATTGTCTTGATCTTTGCTAACAGAACTAAGAGAGGCAGAAGGGCCTTCGAAGGGCGATTTTGGTTTAGCATCATGCGATATATGATGCGCAGGATGGCCTAAGGTTACTGTCTTGAAAGCCTGTATCGATAGGCTTCTGGCTATGAAGTTGTAAAACCTATTGCAAATGCTCAAGGATTGGCTTTGGTGCTCCATATGGTCCATTTCGTGATCCTTAATGATTTAAAATACCAACTTATGTCAACTTGGTAGAGAAGTTGCTTTTCTTGCAAGTTGAGGCAAAATGGAAAAAAAGGAGAAGTTTTCAGCAATACATGCTTTTCTTTTTACCAACTCCTAAGACATAGGCTTCTGTCAAGTAATAATGATTCTGTTTTGAAACCTAAGATTCCATATCCACATGAAATGCTTTGTTCCAATTTATTTTGTTCTAACCATGTTCTATTAAATCTCGTTCATACATTTATGTCGAGTCTACATAAATGTATGGATGAAATTTAATAAAACAAAATAAGAACACCATAACTAGAACAGAAGATCTAATCCCTTCAATAAAGAATGTCAATAGCTCGAGTGGTCTATATCACAGTAGAAAAGGACAAAGCAACCCGACTACTTCATTGACAAATTAAATGCAAAAATGACAGGATGAACCCAAAAGCTTATCCAACATCCTTCAACTTCTGTCATGTAGTGATACGTCCACTGAAACATCAGTTCATTGGTTATGGTCCATGAACAGACAAATGAACTACATCTGTCAATTAACTAGATACACCTGAAATCTTCTTTAGCTTACAAAATCGTATTAAGAATGATCTACCAACAATAACATGGCAAAATTCATTCTTATTGCTGATTAACAATTACACAGGAATTCGCCCACAGAGACGCCAGAAAGCCCCAGCTTGAAACAGGGACTTCTCAAATACCCAGATGTCACGGACAAGGACCTGGAGAGTTTTGATAGAGATTAAGATATCATTTGAAGCATTTGGTAAACGTCAAGTTGGTGAAGTTATATACACATCACATGCTGGAAAAGAGGAAAAATAATTTCCTTCAAAATTTAAAGGAAGTTATAATATATTATTTGTTAAGATCAAGATACTTTGTGCATCGCATATACGTTGAAAGACTTGATTAATAACTACAATGAAATGGAGGAAGGTATAACATCCTCCAAGAGTTCTGCGTCACTCTCAAGCTTTTTTTTTTTTTTCCAAATATCAGATAAGAGTTACACCTAAAACCCACCACCTGCACAAAATACAAAGAATAAAGGCAATGCATGGTTGAAAACTTTCTTATGCTATATGTAACGACATTCCTTAGGAGGACAAGTCTAAGTACGTGCATGGCAACGCAAAATTTGATTGCACAATCCAGAAAAGGTATGCTAACTGATCTTACCTCCTTATTTTTATCTCCAGCAACAACAGTGCCTTTAGTATCATATGCTTCAAACTTCTGATAAAGAATAAATGACCCACAAAGTGAAACAGTTATTATCAATGCATTCTCTAGATTAAAGCAGCATCTCAGTAACAATACCAGATGGAAAATAAAACCTTTAGAACTATCTTCAAAGTGGCCTTACCTGCTTTGTTAGGAACTCGAGTGTTAACTGTATGAAAACTTTACTTAGGTCATTTCGATCAACACCAATCTAGAATGACAAATGAAAAAGAAAAAGTATATAACAAGTTGCCGTCAGAAGATAAAGACATGAGCTTGGGGTATCAAACACCCTTCCAACCTTTGAAAGTTAAAGTAAAAGCAAAATGTATAATGTGGTAACTGTCTCCAAAGCTAATACATAATTCTTCCATGTTGTATATCAAAGTTGTGCACAACACTTACTAGTCGAGCCCGTAAAGTTCGAATTTTAACAACAGGTTCTAGCATTTCCCAATAAACTTTATGCCACATTGACTCTCTTTGCTTAATTTGATTCTTCAGCTCCTGCCAATCAGATCACCAAAGGATGAATCAAGAGAAAATGTAGCAGATTCGAATCTAATAATGTAATTATTCCAAGTAGAAGGATAACAGAGACAACAAATAAAACAAAGAGAAAAATACAGAAAACATTTTCTCTGTCACTGCTTTCCTTATTGTTGTTTTGTCACCAGTCGCCACTAGTGTGTTTATCTGGAAACAAAGCTCAAGAATTAGGGACAGATGTACGTATAAAACTAAGCAATTACATTAATGAATACAGTTACCACATTAAATCAAAACAAGGAGCAGCACACCTCCTTATATAACTCAATAGCTTCTTGGTAGAATTGATGTTTTGAGTATCCAGTTTTTCTTAACTTAGCAATGGCATAAGCATTTTTCATCTGAACAAATAACAGACATTATATCATTTTGACATTGAGATACACAAAAAGAACAGCAACCATATCTGGCTAGAGTATTGACATGACATCCAATTAGTAGATTAATTAGGATAAATAAATCCTAACACAATGATAAAGAAGACTGTCACCTCTAGAATAATATCTTCTTTTGTTCTCTTCCACCCATTCTTGGTGAACCATCTGATAAGTTAATAAAAGCATAGAAATACTGTTTAAATTGATTACAGGAGTAGCAGAGAGAGCAACTACAATCTATTAAAAAATTCACACTACCTCAAAAGGTTACTTTCAAGATCAATGGCGAGCAAAAAGCACAATCATAGATCATTAAAGCTCATTACCCTACACATGATATATGTAACAGAACCAGTAAAGGGAATCCTTATTGGCGAGTAAGTTAAGAATCTTCCTCCCAGGGCATAAATCATCTTGACAAATCCATTCTAGATAGTCTAAGAATGAACTTTAATCCAAAAATGAATGTCTAGCACCAATCTTCATTTCCTCTAGGTACAATTGTTTGCCTTCCTGAATAAATTGTTAACCTAAGATGGAAAATCCATTTAAAAATGGTTGTTTCACAATAGAAGAAACTTGTAGACGAAGATGAAATTTGAAAGTTGTTTGACAATAGAAGAAAATTGTAGATGAAGATGAAATTTGAATGTTGTTTGACAATAGAAGAAAATTGTAGATGAAGATGAAATTTTAAAGTTGTTTGACAATAGAAGAAAATTTTAGATGAAGATGAAATTTGAAAACAAGGAAAGCCGGAGCAGTCCATCAGATTTGTGAAACTTATGTATATATTAAAAATGCGCTTCAGTTCTTTTATTCGAGACCCAAATGAAGCAATATTTAATACAACTTTTGCAACAAGAAAAGGGTCTTGGAGCAATATTTCTTTGTCTAAGGATAGCTCCCTGAGGACTACTAAAGGAAAGCTCTGCATATTAACCTTAAGGAATCAAATAAATTGAATTAATTAAATTATCTAGAACAACAGGCCTATAGAAGACACCAAAACTCCAAATCTAACCTCTTCCAAAATGGAATTCGTTCGCGAGGTGAATAAGGTTCATAAATGAATCCAGGACTAGAAATGGAAACTTTAGCAGCCCCCTGCAAAAAGATTCAACAAGCATAAGATCAAGTAATACTTCAGTCTTAGTGTCTTTGAAAAGCTTTAGATCCTGATACAAGATGAAAACAATCTCTAACATGATAAAATAACGGCCAAAACTAAAATTTCTAAACAAGAGGGGGTGGTGGAAGAAAGAAGGAACGTTTCAAAAGGTTGAGAAAGACATAGTATTCTCAATTTTCAATCATATTCTAGAGATAAGTGCAAAGAGTATTTTCAACAAAGTAAAAGACAACACAGAAGATACTCTAATGAAGAGAAAATGGAGAATCATAGTAGGAAAAAAAAAAGAGTTGAGCCCTATAGATTTGTCTCATATAAGGATGGTAATGTCCGTAGACCATGGAGGTTTATGATTTGGCAAGTGGAGATCTTCAAAGAAGAGAAAATATACCTAAATTAAAGTATAATGTGCAACGCATGTTGTATCTCCACCGAGGCAAACACAAAGGATACCCTGATGAGGAGATATTGAAGAATCACAATTAAAGAGAGAGAGAGAGAGAGAGAGTTAACCCTGAGAGATTTGCCTCATGCAAAGTGTGGATAAGGTCCTTAGACCATGGACCTTTATGATTTGGCACATGGAGATCTTCAAAGAAGAGAAAATATAACTAAAAGTATAGTGTGCAAAGCATTTCTACTCCACCAAGGCATTTCCGACGGTGAGATGTTCAAAGTTGACGCCTGTTTTGCTGAGATACTAAACAGCTGTAAATAAATTATACTAAGATATAGATAGGCTATATATAGATAGGATAGAATAAGTTTAAAATCCCTTAAATTAAGGGATTACATTAGATAGCTTTCGATAACTTTCCAGATTTAAATTCCTACTTGTAATGTCCTATATATGGCTGTATACTTCCTATTCAATATATGAGAATATATGAAAATCCTTTCCCACATGGTATCAAAGTCGTAGGGCTTCTTTTTCTGAGATTTGTCCTTTGAGCAACCTTCATTGTTGCACTACCGAAACCCTATTTTTTGGTTCTTCTCTTGTGTGTTCCATCCTTCATCACTACATTCCTCCTTACCTCTCTTGTGTGATTCTCATTAGGCTAGCCTTAATTGCTGCAGTATCTTCTACTTCACTGCAATATCTTCTTCTTAATCATGTCAACCTCTCAAACCTCTGTCTCCACCAAATCTAACTCTCCAGAAGCATTCGGCACCATTCAGAAAATTGGAGATTTACAAAATATTCAGGCTTCCTATAGGTTTAATGAGAAGAACTATCTCAAATGATCTCAATTGGTCCGTACATACCTTAAGGGCAAAGGGGGACTTCGTCACCTTCTTGGAATAGGACCGACTAAGGATAAACCAATGTTTGAAGCATGAGATGAGGAGGATTCCATGATAATGTCCTAGCTATGGGAGTTTATGGATCCCATGATCAGTGGCGCATGCATGTTTTTTGTCACTGCAACGGAGATTTGGGACTACATTCGTCGTACATAATTGAAGGCTCGTGATATTGCTCAAGTGTATGAGATCAAGGTCAATACTACAGCTACTAAGCAAGGAGATAAATCTGTCACAAAATATGCAAACTTGCTGCAGAATTTGTGGCAAGAACTCGAACATTATCAAGTTTTTGAGATGAAATGCCTTGAGGATGCTGTCATCTTGAAGAACTTCATTGAAAAAGACCGTGTGTATAATTTGTTGGCTGGATTGAATGCTAAATTTGATCAGGTCAGGATCCAAATCCTTGGAAAGGAGGACACTCCATCTTTAGAAGAGACAATCTCATTGATTCGAGCAAAAGAAAGTCAAAGGAGTGTTATGCTTGAACCATAAACCATAGACAGGTCAACCTTATTAGCAAAAACCGATCATCAGGAGAAAGGAAAAAGTGATCTATCTAAGCATTCTGGTAGAGAAAACCAAGGGAAGGAGAATAAGGACAACATCTAGTGCACCCACTGCAAGAAACTAAAGCACACAAAGGAAACATGTTGGAAAATACACACTAAACACCAAGCCGAGAATGGGGAAACCGTGGGGGACAACAAAAGTCCTAGGCACATATGGTAGATTAGCCAAAGTTGAGGAAAATTCAGGAACAATAGAATTAAACAGTGAAGAAATTGAGAAGTTGAGAAGCTTGTTGGAGACTATTGAAAAACCTTCTAAGACTTGTTCTTTGGCTCTTTCAGGTAAACCTTTACTCCCTATTTGCATGAATGCCTCAGAAAATCTTCATACCAATTCTTAGATAATAGACTCGGGTGCCACAGACCATATGACACACACATCTCAACTCTTTCACACTTATACTCCATGCCCAAGTAACAAAAAGATTGTAGTGGCCAATTGCTCTCTCGTTACTATTGCAAGTTTCGGAAATATGCACATCACACCTACCCCTATTCTGAAAAGGGTTCTCCATATTCCAAAACTGTCGGCTAGCATACTTTCTATTCAAAAGCTTACCCATGATTTTAAATGTAATGCTACTTTCTTTTCTTCTCATTGTGTTTTTCAGGATCAGGTCTCAGGGAGGAGGATTGGACTTGCTAAGGAAAGGGGTGGCCTCCACCTACTTGAATTGCCTTAAAAAGTTAGGAGCAACCTATCTTTGTCATTCCTCAGTTCCTTAAATTTGGTTGTATCATCTACACCTAGGTCATCCATCTTTTAAAGTTTTAAAGGTCATGTTTCCTCATTTGTTTCAAGGATTAGATATTTCTGAATTTCATTGTGATGTTTGTGAATTTGCAAAACATACTTGAGTATCTTTTCCTATTAGCAATAAAAGAAGCTCTCATCCTTTTCATTTGATTCATAGTGACATATGGGGTCCCTCTACTATACCTAACGTTTTTGGGGCTCGGTTTGTATCCTTTATCGATGATTGCACTTGAGTAACATGGCTCTTTCTTCTTAAACAAAAATCTGATATTAGCCTTGTTATACCTAATTTTCACTCTATGATTTAAAACCAATTTGGAGTTAAAATAAAAAGCTTACAGACAGACAATGCCACAGACTACAACTAGACTGTCACCTTTCTTTCAATCACAGGGCTTTATCCATGATTCATCATGTGTTAACACACCTCAACAAAACGGGGTAGCAGAAAGGAAAAATGAGCACTCAACACCACCCGAGCCTTACTCTTTCAAGGGAATGTCCCTAAATCCTATTAGGGAGAGGCAACTCTTACAACCACATACACGATAAATAGACTTCCATAACATGTGTTAGACAACAAAGGTCCCATAGAAATTCTTAATAGCTTCTACCCACACTTCAGAACCTCAAATGGCCTCACACCTAGGGTATTTGGATGCATTGCCTTTGCTTATGTTCATAACCAACATAGAGACAAACTAGACCCCCGAGCCATCAAATGTGTCTTCCTCGGTTACTCACCTACTCAAAAGGGATACAAGTGTTACAATTCATCATCTAGGAAATTTTATATCTCTATAGATGTCACCTTCACAAAAAAGGCACCTTTTTCCTCCAAGTCGTCTCTTCAGGAGGAGATTTCAATTATGGAAGATAGCACTTATGAGTCCTTCGAACCACTTAAAACCCTTGACCTTCCTCCTACTCCAGCTCATATTGTTGAAACAACTGAGCCCTCTGAACCAAATACATCTGAGTTCCCCAATTTTACTACTGAAACTATGTTATCACATGTCCCAACCAGCGTTACTCAGGTGTATTCAAGGAGAAAGGTCGTTCCAGAACTAACATAAGTCCAAGAATCCAACTCAGACTTTGCAATTGAAATCATGGTAAGATCTGACTCACCTTTACATACATAATTTTTAGAAGCTATTGCTGTTAGGAAAGGAACTAGAGAATGCACTAAACGACCACTTTATCCTCTATCTCACTATGTTTCTCTTAAGCGCCTGTCACCAACCTACAAAAACTTCATTGTGAGTTTAAATACCATTACTATCCCTATCACCATTTCTGAGGCATTGTCAAAAAGGGAATGGGGGGATGCTATGAGCGAGGAGATGAATGCATTGGAAAAGAATAGAACATGGGAGATTATTAATAAACCGAAAGGGAAAAACATTACTGACTATAAGTGGATTTTCACACCCGAATGTAAGGCTGATGGATCTCTTAAGAGATATAAAACTAGATTGGTGGCCAAAGGGTACATTCAGACTTATGGTATTGATTATCAAGAGACTTTTGCCCCAGTTGCAAAGATGAACACTGTGAGAATTCTGTTATCATTGGCTGCCCACTTTAATTGGCAGCTCCTACAATATGATGTTAAGAATGCATATCTCCATGGAGACTTAGATGAAGAAATCGATATGAACATCCCACCAGGATTTGAGGGAGACATGGGTAACAAAGTTTGCAAGTTGAGGAAGGCCCTTGATGGGTTAAAACAATCTCCTAGAGCTTGGTTTGTGAGATTTGCAAAAGTCATGAGGGAGTCTAGGTATAAACAACACTATTTTCATTAAACATTCGACTGCAGGGGGAGTTACAACACTTCTAGTCTATGTGGATGATATCATAGTGACTAGAAATGATGAGAAAGAGAAGCATAAATTGAAGCAGAGACTAGTAAAAGAGTTTTGAGATAAAAGAACTTGGGAAACTAAGGTACTTGGTATTGAGGTCGCATATTCCACACACGGGATTTTTATATCTCAACAGAAGTATGTGACTGATTTGTTGGTAGAAACAAGGAAGATTGGATGTAAGTTAATCTCTACACTAATGGATCCAAACCACAAGTTGAAAGAAGCTAAAGAAGAACTAGCTGTTGATAAAAGGATGTATCAAAGAATGGTTGGTAGACTCATACAACTTGCTCACAATCGGCCAGACATAGCATACTTGATAAGCGTGATCAATCAATTCATGCATGATCCAAGAGAGCCTCATCTTCAAGCTGTTTATAGGGTGCTACATTACTTGAAAGGCAATCAGGAAAAGGAATTTTGTTAAAGAAAAACAGTCCTCTTGCTCTAGAAGCTTACATTGATGCTGACCATGCAGGTTCCATAGTGGATAGAAGATCAAGTACTACGTTTCTTGGAGAAAATTTGGTAACATGGAGAAGCAAGAAGCAGAATGTGGTGGCAAGGTCATCTGCAGAATCAAAATTTAGAAAGGATTGTGTGAACTACTCTGGCTGAAGATTATTCTAGAAGATTTGAGAGTCAAATGGGAAGGCGTTATGAAGCTCTATTGTGACATAAGTCAGCCATCAATATTGCTCATAATCTTATACAACATGATAGGACAAAGCATATTGAGATTGATAGACATTTCATAAAAAAAAAAATTGGAAGAAGGGTTTGTGCATGTCCTATGTTCCATTAGAACGTCAAGTAGCTGATGTTTTAACAAAGGAGCTGAATAGTTCAAGTTTTTATGATCTTGTATACAAGCTGGGAATGGAAGACATCTATTCCTTGGCTTGAGGGGGAGTGTTGAGATGCTAAACAACTATAAATAGATTATACTAAGATATAGATAGGCAGTATATAGATAAGATAGAATAAGTTTGAAATCCCTTAAATTAAGGGATTACATTAGATAGCTTTAGATAACTTTCCAGATTTAAATTCCTACTTGTAATGTCCTATATATATGGCTGTATACTTCCTATTCAATACATGAGAATATGTGAAAATTCCTTCCCACATGTTTTTTAGTGGACATACCATATATGATTAAGCTCTTTGCATTAAAGATTTTCAGAAAAAGGGGGATACACTCAGGGTATGGAAACTGTCATAAGCGAAAGAACATTATACCTGGAGTTGATTTATATGAGAACTACAAAACTAAACTCCTATTTCTTTTCGCTCTAGATCTGTACGTTTATTCGTAGGAATTTGTGTCGTCCTTGGATTCAGAAAGAATATATGAAAGGTATAACTTATGATCTGCTAATCTTCATTGCAAACAAAAATTATAAGGCTCACCAATTCTCTGCCCTTACCCTATGCTTCAACTACACAGTGCATTATTACTTTTCATTATCAACATCAGTAACCAAAAAGTAAAGAAGCTTATTCTATTCAAATAGTAAAGTACAAAGTAACAGAGGAGTAAAGGTAGCATACCATGATCCGTGCTTGTGGTGGGGCCCTTGTATGAGTTGTCACCAACCTCTTGTTATTGAAGTAAACTGACAACTCAACGGCCTGATTTTGAAACGTAAACATTTTAAGAAATTGAAGAAGAGTACCCGAAATAATTCAAATTTGAACCATGGACACCAAACTACCAAACTGGATGCAATCATGAATGGAAGGCCTGTTGTTCCAAGATTTACCATTGTAGAACGAAGGGTCATTGTACGGCCATGAGTCCAAGGAAAAAAATGATGTTCCTTACATAAGCAAGATGAAAATTCTTGGGAGTCAAGTTCAAGCCCTATTGACATTGAAATCAGCATACTTTATGACAACAAAATGTTCACAGTTAAATATTGAATATTAAAATAAAACCTTTCTATAATACTAAAGGCCAAACGGATAAATGCTCCAATAAACAATTTACCATTTGAAAAAGTATGAAGTAAGCTTCTTGAGCTGTCAAACCTGAAGTAGAGAAAGAGGGAACTTTTAATCTAAACGACTTTCAAAATAAGTAGCTTATCAAATGGTTACAAAATAATACAAAATATTATGTTCTTTTGGCAGGAATTAAGATTCTTATTATATTGGCAATTCGGTATTTGTACTCAGTCATGTTTGGCCTTTTACAAAACAACTAGAAATGTTTCGCATTAATTCTCAACTGAGCAAATGACGATAACGTTATAGTCCAGATTGAAGCTCTTGAAGTCTGACTGCAGCAACCAAAAATATTCTTAACAGACAGACTTAAGTCGTCCATAAACAAAAGTTTGATGCTTTACATTCAAAACAGGAAATTTAATGGAAAAACTAAACAGCCCAATAAAGAGATAGATTTAGTACTCACAGAAACGAAGAGTTGCGATCCACAATGGTTGCCTTAAGAGCTCGAAGGGCTTCTAATCTTCTAACAAGAATCGCCATTACCGACGATCATATAGTCTTTAGCAGTAAATGAGTTACCGTAGAAGGGTTTAGGTGGCGGAAGGGCTTAAGCTAATATCTGTTGTTGACGTTGGCTTACACTGGGCATGTACATGCCCTTAGCTGGTCCACGCTTATTATTATGGATGTGATGTCATTTATTTTAAAAACAATCATGGAAATAGTTTCAAAAAAAAAAAACAATCATGGAAATCCCTTGCATAATATATATCAAATATATTGATTTATTTTTATCATATTTACATATTTTATTTTTTTATTTATTAATTTTGTAAAACAAATGTAATAATATTAAAAAGTAAAATGTTCAGATATATTAATAAAAATAATCAAATTAAATTGTAAATTGTAAATTGTAAATTATAAATTATAAACAAAAATAAAAATTGATCATTTTATCTTTTAATATTGTTACATAATAAATAAAAAAAATTAAAAACTTCACTTATACCATATTAAATATTAGATATTATTATATTTTAATATAAGTAATGATATGTAAATATAATAAATTGAATATGTTTATGTAATGTATCCAAAGAATGTCATGTCTACTGGTAAGACTTAGGACTAATTCAAACTTTTAATAAAACATTTTCTACGAGATTTTTAAAGTCTGAGGAGATTTTGGTGGAATTGATGAACATATAAAAAAACTTGGTATCTTTTTCTCAATTTTTAAAATTCTTACATCCACATTTAGAATGGACCTAATTAATTCAAACTTATATATTACAAAAATTCCAAATTTTAAGCTTTTAATAATAAAATAAAATATAATTTTGACACAATAACATTAATTTATATCTTAGCATAAAAAATTATGTGAAATTTAAATAAACAACAAATCATGGTAACCCTATTGTTAAGTGTTCCTACAAGCATCTTGTTTTTCATATTTACTAAATCTTCCCTTTCTCTAAAATTTAATGACAACTTTTCCATGCACTAAAAATATTATAATATGTTTTTAAAATGACATCTATCATATTACTTGTGATTTTGAACAATATTATCAATTTCCTTTATGACGTAAATTCAATTAACATTTTCTTAACTATTATCTACGTTCTGAGATAAATAAACAAAATAATTAATCATTTGTCAAGAAACTAGTGTGCATAATCATAAGTTAATAGTGGTAGTAGAGATGAGGATGCTCTATTAAATATGTAACTTTACTAGAAGAGATAAGGTTAAAAATATAATGGTAAAAAACAAATTAAAGGTAACTAATATTGATGGAATATTAAGAGAGACAAGGTTTAATTGGTTCAAACATATTAAGAAGCAACATCTCAACGCTCTAGTGAGAATATTGTACTTATATATGATATAAGAAAAATAAGAAGACCTAAGAAGAAATAGGAGGAGGTGATTAAAAATAATATAACTTTACCATAGTTTTACGAGGACATATTCCTTAATAGAAAACTTTAGAATACTAGGATATACGTAAAGATTTCACATAGAAAAGTCTTTCTTTTGTTCATAATTATTTATCCTAAACTCTTATTCTGTAGTACTTTCTTCATAGTTATTTAGCTTAATTATTTCCTTATCTAATATAATCACACTCTTAAATTAACTTGTTTGTTCTATTTATTTATTTGTATTCTTTCTTGCTTGTGTATTTGTTTACTTATTTTATCTTATATTTTTATTCTTCAATTTGTTCTATTTTTATTGTAGTATTTATTTTATTACATATTGTTATACCTATATATGTTTGTATTTATTTATTTTCTTAATTATTATTATTATCCTCTATTTTTATTATTATCTTTATCATTACTTTCATTAGTATTATTATTAATATTCTTTATTTCTATTTTTATTTTATCTTATATTGTTAATCTTTATATTATTCTATCTATATTATATTAATTATTTTCATTATTTTATATTTTATTTTAAGTATTTAATTATATTTAATTATGTTATTGTTATTATTATTATTATTATCATCGTCATTATTATTTTAATTTTACTTTATTATTTTAATATGTGTTTTTCTTTTTCTTTTATATTTTAGATTGTATATATTATACATCTTTTTATCTTTTTATTGTAGTTTATTTTTCTACAAATAGTTCTAAAAACTTTTTTTCCTCTATGAATCTATCATAAATAATCTCTCTATTAGTTAGAGGCAAGACTATGTACTTTTGGACCTTTCCAAACTCCAGGTCTCATCTAGACTTCTATTGGGATGTTATTGTTATTGTTGTTATCAAGAAAATTATAAATTTTTTTACAAATTTTTTATAAAAATTAAATTAAGTAAATTAATATAAAATTAAGTAAAAAAATCCCTTAGAGAGAGAAATTCCTAGTTCTCTCTATTCTAATGCATGGTCTATGTGCTAGCTAGTGATCTTCCTTCTCCTTCCAATGTGTGTAGCTCACTTAGTTCTTCAGAATTTCTCTCCTTCTTATGTTAAGATATAAGTTATTGCTTTATGTTATTTGTTTACTTCAATTCCTAGCTCTCGTTTCCTTCTCCCTCCTTTTTTGCACTCTAGCTAAAAACCATACTTATGTTTGGCTCATTTCTCCAACTGATATCCCTTCATAATTTCTTCTTAGATTGTTTTTAGAGCTATCTTCCTTTTAGCTATTTCCTTCCTACTTTCTCACTTTTATTTTCTTTCAAGTTTGGGTTTCCAAACTTTAGTTGACTATTGTCCTTTATCTCATTTTTGGAAACATGTCAACCTTGAGCCTTTAACCTTATAGGCTTTTTCCCCCTCTAGCTCCTACAAAACCTTTATAAACCTCTTATGTCATCACCTCTCTTTCTTCTGATTCAGCTTCCACTTCACTTCTGAATTTTTTAATATTTAAACCCTCCTTTAAAATACTAACAAGAGAACCTGGCTTGACTCTTCTCTAACCTTGAAGCTTCATTTCTATCCTTTCTTTAAGGAAGATGGTAAACCTATAGTGGAATTAACTGTGGATATTTTGAAGGAAGGTGTTGGAACCCTTTCCCAGAGGCCAACTTCAGGAGTCCTGAAGCCTTATGCTTACCACCCTGTAGGTCATTTGCTATCACCTTGCGGGGTCATTAGTTGTCACTTCACAATCGTGGTGAGCGCACACTACTTAAACACCAAAAGCATACGTTGACTTATTCATACCAACAGTAGCTTTAAGTCTCAAGTTTGTTTTGTAGCAAGAATCACCTCAAACGGAGTTATATAACTTAAGATATGCTTAAA
>JANZLD010000006.1:43767498-43789348 GCA_026413575.1 Erythroxylum carthagenense | reverse complement strand
CAAATTTATCAAAGCCAATTTACATTGATCAAAACACTTTCAATTCATCAAAACCTCTTGTAAAACTCATTTCATCACACCAATTACACATCAAATATCACATAAGCACAAAACAAGTAGTTCGGGTGGATCCGAAACAGGACGTACTACACATTCCCGCAAGCGGTCATGTGTAGCCGTGAGCTTATAGGAGTCCGTGAGGAGCTCCAATGTCACTAGCGGGTAGGCGGGAGAAGCCTAGGGTTAGACAGGTGCACTTGACATCTTATGGGACCACCACAAACCCAAACAAAGCATGCATAACACATAATTCACACAATTCATAAACATTAGCCACAAATGGCTCTTATAAATATTCACTTTCACATGATTTTCACATAATCGCCGAAACAACATATTTGAATCTTTTTCACTTGACAAAACAAGGTAACAAATATTTCCATAAGATATTTATATCAAAAACATCTTATACAAGATTAAACCATCATAAAAAGTAACTCATTCACAAATGAAAGGTCATAGGCAAAAACAAAAACCTTCAATGACATTTATTTCAAAACAATTGAGTAGCCTATTATCTCAATCATTAAAATATTACCCACCTTAGTTCCTTAGCTTTGAGCTTGGTCAATTTGGCCTTTCCCTAACTCCAATTGCCTTACTTGACCTTCATCAAACACAAATCATCCCATATAACATGAGATATCAAAATTGGCCATTCTTAGGAGATGAAAACTTGAAATTTAACCTATCTAACTTTACCCATCAATTTCCTAAGCCATTCACACCAAAACCCATCTATAAATCCAAAAGATTTCACATTTTCTTACCTTAGAGATGATACCCACGAAAATCCCCTTTTGCTTCTAATGGATGCTTGATCCTTCCCTCTCCTTTTTCCTTTTCCTTTCTAAAGCAAGATGAACCAAAGCCCTAACCTTTCTTCTTCTCTCTTCTTCTTCTTCTTCTTCTTTCCACCTAGCTGAAACTCTCACTCTCTCCTTTCTCTTTGGTATTTTCGTAAGCCTCCCTTCCAAATGACTTAACTAAAAAGCTTTAGTAAACTTTAAAACCTAGGGCAAAGCAAAACTACGTAGTTTTATTTACTTACCTTATACATGCTATTTTGGGCCTCTTCTCCTCACATAAACGACCCCTTCATTTGCTTCTTTCTTTTTCTACTTTCCTTTTGTTTTTAAAATACTCTACAAAGACTAAAATAGCCCTCCTTACAAGCCTTAAGCCTTAAAAACATTTGTGATCTACCCAAAATGCCCTCAATTCATCTTATTCTTTTAATATCTAATAACATACTCCACTCTAATTTAAACGTAATCCATCATTAAATTTTCATTTTCTTAAGAGCTAAAACCTCAAAATAATTTAAACATGCTTAATTTCTAAGAAAAGGAATCGGGACCCAACAGAAGGAGCGTCAATTTCTTCCCTTTTCTTATAATATCATGTAATAAACACCTACCATAAAATTTAATGAATATACTACATATAAAGTGATCAATTTCTTCCCTTTTCTTATAATATCATGTAATAGAAACCTAACAATAATTATAAAGACTTTACATTAAAAGATGATGTGCATATAAAATGCATATATTTTTCAAATATTTTACATAATTTTGATGTTAAATTACTTTGTTTTACTTAGTTTTAAATATCTTTTCAAATAATTGTGCAATTACAGCCTTGAGATGATATTATTCAAGAATTAAAGGCTATATTAAGCAAATTTTAAATCACATTTTTTAGAGAAACACAATATGACCCAACCCGTGTGCTACCTTATCTCTTAAATTAACAAATTATAACAACTGGCATGGCCCAAGTCATGGTTATGTATGAGATCTTATGTAAATAAAAAGAAAAGAAAAGAAGGAAGTTCCACAAATTAGTAACATAGTCATGCTAGAGGTCATGTACAAGTAAGGTTGTGCTCGTCAATTAGAGAAAACAATGAGGTCCATAGTCTAGGTCTTGATAGTGCCATAGACTATGTGTTAAGTAGAGCGTAACTTATTTAGTTGAGAAACCATAGTTTTAAGGGACTTCAGCTAATTTTTGGAGAAAATACATACTTAAAACATCTTTTTTTTTTCCTTCAAAAGCTTTGGGAATTTTTATTGCTCGGTAAGTCAATTCTAAGTTATTTTTCGTTAGAGAAATCAAGATCTAAACATTATCCCAATGGATTAAGCTATTGATAAAATCAAGATTTTGTCTAGTTATATTTATATCATGATTTCTTTATTTTTATCTTTTGGTTTCATTATTTTGAATATTCTTCATGGATAAATATTTTCTATATTTAGATAGGGAAAACCTTACTGGTTATTTTTGTATAAATTTTTGGGTTATATTTCTATAAATTACTTTTGGTTGATCTTAATGCATAGTTATTCAATTCGATGTCTAAATCTGATTTAAATTCACTTGTGAATAACTTGAGAAATCATGCTTATGAGTGGACTATAGTTGGATAGGGGGTTAAACGAGGTGCTTAAGAATGACCTACGTGATCTTCCTCATATTAGGGTGAAACTATTCATAGGTTTTTCATAAATCTTAATACATTTAAAAGGTTGTTAGAATTGGTAGAGATACATGTTAACCAATTGAAGAGTAGATGGTTATAGTTTGAGAGAGTGTAATTGTAGTCTCTAGGAAATCCTATTAGAATAGAAAATATATCCATTCTAAGATTATTTAAATAATAAAATCAAAAGCACCACTAGGGGAAGTAATAATCTATCTATGTGATTATATTCTATCTTAATAAATTTTTTTATCATTGATTTCCTTCATTATTGTATAGGTTTTAGTTATTTATATTTTATTATTCAAATGCCATAAATTCATCTTTTATTAATTATCCTTAAGTTAGGTAATAATATTAGGTTTTCTAATTATCATCACATTTTTATAGGCATTGACCTTTGCTTACCAACAATAGGTATACTTGTTTAGTTAATAACTGATAGATTTGTAACAAGAAAAGCTTTAATAATAGCATTAATGCATATACACACTATTCCTCATAAATGTTTTAACACCATTGGCAAGGAAGAAATTGGTTTTATAAAATCGATTAAATATTTTTCTCATCTTGTATTTTTTCTAATTTTATTTTTATCAATTTCTTTTTTGTTAGTTTTTTTTTAATATTTTTAATATTTTGTTTACTCTTAGGAGGACTGACAATACCATATTCCCCTTTGTTCTTATTCTGGTTTGTAAAGAAAGCGAGAACATATCAGGGTCACTATAGTGCATAAAGAAAGTCAACAATCTATTTTCCTAGAAGAAGACCTAAAACTCAAGAGAACATTTCATTAAAATCAAAGTGAACAGACTTAGGAAATACAACTTGAAATTATGGAAGGATCAAACAAATCAATGTTGGAATATGCCAAACGATCTCATATAGGTACTCAATTGAGGTTATAAGCCCAGAGATAAGTGCCAATTATTTTACGATCAATCCCAACATAATTCAAATGCTACAATATAACGTACAATTTGATGGATTACTATACGATAATCTTAACGCACAGAGCTAAAATTTAATAGATTTATGATACGTTCAAGAATAATGGAACAATTAAAGCCAACATTAGATATTATTCAAATTTGCACTGAGAGATCTGATGAAGTAATGACTAAAATAATTATTACCTACATCAATTTCTACTTGGGAGGGTTTTGCAAAGAAATTCCATACAAAATATTTTCCACCTTCCAAGAAAGTGGAACTTAGGAATGATATCTCTTTCTTCCAATAGTTTGGCAATGACACTTTATATAGAACATAGGAGAGATACAAGGATCTACAAACGAAGTGATCATGGCATGGACTTATAATATGGATGTAAGTCCAAACCTTCTACAATACTCTAGTAAATTCTATAAAGTAGATGATGCACGTTACAACAAATGAAACATTAAATAATAAAACTATGGCAGACACTTTATAGTTGATAGAAGAAATGGAAATAAAAAATTACCAATGGCAATTAGGAACATCCAGAATGAATAGAACAACAAGGATCTATAATATGGAAATCATAACTGTCCTGACAATTCAAATGGGGATTATGACATTAAAATTAGACAACTTAAACTCATGGTCAAAAATAACTTAATTTTTAATTTATAAATTACATACGAGAGGATATTAAGGTATAAAGTGCCAAGCTAGAAATTCTATGACTAAGTAAGTGGATCAATTTAATATTATAAAAAGTTCTTAAAGGCAAAAAAAACCTTATATATTAAGAAGTATAGTTTGGGATAGAGAACCCTATAGTAAGACTTATAATTCAAGGTAGAGAAATCATTCAAATTTCTCCTAAACCAATTAGTAAGCTCAAAGATAACCCCTTGTTGATTTTCAATAACTTGTATAAAAAGAGAAAACGGCCAGTTTGAAAGATATGATGAGAGATTTCATGCAAGGAACTGCTTCTTAATTATTAAATTATGAAGTTCTGTAAGCAATCTCAAAATTTAAATATGTCAATTAACAAAGGTGATAAAGGACAAACCATAAGGCGCATTACTTATGACACAATAACCAACCTTAAGGAACATATGAAGGAGGTTGATCTAAGGGCTAAAGAGTTTATTGACATAAAAAAGGAATAAAACATTAAGGTAAGGACATTAGTAAGGGAGTATTGATCAAGAATTTTCTACCCTACAAGATTAGTGTAGCTAATTAAAAGGAGTATGAAAAGATTAAGAAGGGATGGACTAATAATTAGGTGGAGATTGAAGAAGATTCAAAAGAAAAAGATCCAGAAAAGTAGGACCTTGAGTACTATATTGCATAGGCAAAATCAAATGAAGGCAACATAGAAGTCCTCCAAGACACCATACTATTAAAGTTGGATGAACCAAGGAGAGTGTTAATAAGGTAGTAAATGTAGGAGCAAATATCAATTAATGTCTTATTCTATAATTAAAAGAAAAGGGATTATATTAACAAAAACTCACTAAAAGAGTAGTATATCTTGCTGATAATCAATAAAAAATCTTAGGAGTGTTAAGGATAATGTGATGATAAAAATTAATAGATTAATATTCATAATAGATTTTTATATTATAGATATTGAAGAGGATGGGAAAAAAAATCATCAATTGTAATCAATGTTAGAGAAGGTGAACTCGTACTTAGGGTTAGAGATGAAGAACTCTAATTTTCAATTGAAGAAATATTGTCTATACTTATAAAATACCTTTTTTAAGTTATTGTTTCAATATTTTGTAAGAAATCACAATGATGAAGTTAAAGTGCCAAGAAAAGTGGGGAAAAAGATAAGAGTAAAAAAGAAGGTAAGATGACAGATAAGGATTTAAATGATATTGTTCATGATCATTGTGAAGAAGGGATCAGTCATATTACTCTGATAATTATTCAAGTTTAAGATGAGAGTCCATTTAGAAGATTCATAAAGAAGTACTTATTAGCAGGCACCCCAAACAAAAGCTTAAGAAATTTTTAGTTTTATTTGGATTTTTTTTTACATTTGATAAATATTTATTTTGTTAGATTTTTTAGTAGGTCTATATCTTGCTATAGTTGTTTTTTAATTTTGATTTACGTATCTTTGTATTTTTGTTTTTATGGATAGGGATGTAATAAGGCATATATGATTTTAGGAGAAACTATAAAGAGTTTTATATATGAACGTCTCGAAGAAACAAACCAATGAACAACTTAAAAATTAGCTATGTTGAATTAAATTGTAGAGACATATTTATATACTAAATCATGTTCATATATGAGATTTTCTAGAAGGATCCATAACTTATGATACATCTATGTCCTATGTTTTGTCTACATGTCAATAAAAAAAAAAGAGGATTTATAACTTAGGGACACTCTTGTGTCTCAGGCCATGTTTTAAGGAAGTTGAAGGGAGTAGGATCTATGGCTTGGGGGCACCCTATACTCTAGGTTGTGTTACGAGAATATTTTTTAGGATAATCCACAGTCTTAGACTACCTCCATGTCTCATATCATGTTCTAAATTTTTCTTATCCATAATTATCTATTGCCTGCGTTATGATCATGTTACAGAGCATATTGCAAAAATTTTAAAACATATAGAGCAATGCCAAACTCCAGCGTACCTCTCTCTCTCCCCATTTTTTTAATCCTCTTAAATTATTCAAACAACCAATACACAAATCAAGTTCTCTGGAAAAACCTATAACTTTTTGAGATTTCCCTTTCATTTGAAATGATTCGCCAAAATTTTCACTTTTAAATTTAGATTTATTAGAATTTAGGACTTTAAACTCATTTTTTGGGTTACATTAGGGATGGTGGGATTATCTCTAAAAAATGAGGAGGTTTATAGAGGATTGATTATGGAGTATTTTATCCAATATTACCGGATATTCATTTAAGGAACTTATCCCTAAAATTCTAACCATTTTTAATTGATTGTAGCATCTCAATTTTCAATCCCTAAGGTATACTCTATTTATCCCTTTCTTTTTTAAATATTTCTTTCCATTTTGAAAAAGGAAACGGATTTTCGAAGTAAATCGTAGGACTTAGAATTAAGATAAAATGTCTATAATTGAGTCTTAGAACTTAAAATAATGATAAAATACCTAAAATAAGTTCTATAGTTTGAAAAGTAGATAATATTTCTAGAAATAGATTTAGGTTTTAAAAAAGAAAAATATTTAAAATGATTTTTAGGGCTTGCAATAAAGATAATCTAGAATTGCCACTTAAATAGAGGATAAAAATGCTTAGAAGTTGGACAAAGGATATAAACGAATTTTAGAATTTGATTTGGAAAAGGGGAATGCCTAGGGTTTAATGATTTAGGTATTTAAGGATTTGAATGATCTTGCATTTTAAGTTTAGTTGACAAGTTAACTTGACTTATTTAAAATGGAATATATGTTTGGATTCAATTTCACCTAAACAATTTGAATTTTTATTTTGTTCATTTATGCTTATTTTATTCTTAAATTTATTAAGAAAAGTAGAACCTATTAAAAAATTAATACTCCCTACTTCAGTTAAGGCTATTAGGAATTAGTATTTTCCTAGGATATGCAAGTTTTTATAGAAGATTCATCTCTAAATTTTCTAAAATTGCTAGGCCATTAACCAAATTACTTAAGAAGGATACACCTTTTATTTTCACTTAAGAATGTTTGGATGCATTCACTCTTCTTATAAAAAAACTGACTAGTGCCTCAATTATGGTTGCCCTAGGTTGGAATCTTCTATTTGAATCATGTGAGTGATTTTATAGTAGGTGTAGTTCTTAAACAAAGGAGGGATAAGCAATTTCTACCTATCTACTATGCTAGTAGGACTTCGATGGATGCTTAAGAAAACTATATAACTATATAAAAAAAAGGAGTTGCTAATAGTGGTTTTTGCATTTGATAAATTTATATCTTATCTGAAGAGACTTTCTTTGAGCTACTAGGGGCTACTTTCTACCATAGATCTTTTCATTACGTTCAAAGGTTTAGTGTAGCCCTTTATGATCACCTAGAATTTGTGATAAAATGAGTTTCTTCACTTATCTAGTTTATGTTCTATTCTAGCTTTACTGGTTAACTACTAAGCTTTTCAGGTCCGCTAATCTAATTGAACTTCGGATTTTGTCTAAAGTTGTTGTTAACACTATTTACTTTAAATTGAAATTTTTTTTGAATAAGTCAAATTCAAAGCCAACATTAATTAGATGGATTTTTTTGTTATAGGATTTGATTTAGAGATTAAGGATAAAAAGGGGCCAAAAACTTGGCCTCAAATTTGGAAAACTAGGAAAGATTTTTAGAAAACGATATTAATGATTCATTTCCTAAAGAGAGTTTATACAATATTGAAGAGGTTAGTAAATTTGAATATCCATAGTTTGTCAATATTGCTAATTATTTGTCCGCTGGGATCATTTATAAAGGAATTCTCATTAGCAAAAGAAGAAATTCTTCTCTAACTCAAATAATTGCCTTTTGGAAGACCCCTAGTTGTTTAAGATTTATGTAGATTAGATAGTTTATTGATTTGTTTTTAAACAAAAAGGTGGAAGGTTTAAGGTCACTACCATACTAGTCCAGCTAGAGGATATTATCATGAAAATAGAATGGTAAAAAAGGTTCAATCAGTTTTCTATTGGCCTACATTATTTAGTGATGCCTAAAGGTAAGTTCAATTTTGTGATAAATTTTAACGGACAAGTAACATTTCCTATCTATATGAAACGCCCCATAATATTATCTTCATTTGTGAAGTATTTGATGTTTAGGGAATCAATTTTTGGGTCCATTTTCAATTTCCAATAGAAATGAATACATCATAGTGGCTATAGATTATGGCTCAAAATGGGTTAAAGATTGAGTTTTACCTACAAATGTTGCTAAGGTTATAGTAAAGTTCATTAAGAAACTATTTTCTTTTTTCAACACACGAAGAGAAATTATCAATTATAGGGGCACTAATTTATATAATGCCCACTTTGAAAAGGTTATAAGGAAATAAGGAGTTATTAATAGGGATGCAACCCTTTATCATTTTCAAACTAGTGGCCAATTAAAGGTAGCTAATAAGAAGTGAATATTGGAAAAGAGAGTAGAACATCATAAGAAATGTTGGTATGACAAGTTAGATAATGCTCTTTAGGCCTATAGAACAACATTTAAGACACCAATTAGTGCTACACTTTATAAATTAGTGTATAATAAGATGTGTCATTTGCCTATAGAATTCGAGTATAAGGCATATTGGATAATTAAGTTCATTAATTTCAATCTTAATCCTACAAGAGAGAAAAGGATGGCCCAAGTGAATGAACTAAATGAATGGCATATGATGGCTTAAAAAATTCAAGGCTTTATAAGGAGCTATCTAAAAGGTATCATGATGGGAGGATTAAGCAAGTCAAACAACTCAGTGAAGTAGATCAAGTTCTTTTATACAACTTTCAACTTTAACTATTCCTGGGCAAATTGATATCTAAGTGTTCTAGACCCTTTATAGGCAAAAGAGTTTTTCTTTATTGAGCCATAAAGGTAACTCATTCAAAAAAAGTTATGTTTAAAGTAAGTGACCATCGATTAAAGTATTAACTTGGAGGGGAGTTTGACAAGTTTGAAAAAGAGGAGTTTAATCTTTGTAATGATAAGAGAGTAAATGGAGTGAAAACATCAAGCTAATAATGTAGTGCTTCTTAATAGGTAAACCAAGCTTTTTAACTTGGTTATTTCATTTTAATTAATTTTTATTCTAAATTTTTTGTTTTTAATTTCCACAATTTCATCTATATGTATATTAATTTTTAGTTTAATAGTATATTTGTTTTTTGTTTATAGCTTTATAGGTGTTATTTCCTCTTTTATGCTTTGGGTGTGTGTAGATTTATAGATTTAGAAGTGGGTGAAAATTTGGCTAAGTTAAAAAGATAAAAAAACTTAAATGCCCATCAATATGCTCACATTGATGACCATCTACACTAATATGCCCTTGTTAAGGAGATACATAACCACGTTTAACCCTGACAAGAGTGCTAAAAAAGTTACAAAAGATATGTAAGAACTAGAACGCTTGTATTACGGGTTGTGTTGTTAAAGATTCATTGTAAGTGTGTATTTTTTTGTTTCTTAAAATTGACCTAGCTTTGGCAACATGGGCATGTTGGATGGTCTGTAAGTAGTTTTTTAAGAAACAAAAAGATACACACGCCAGTGTTGATGCCTATGTTGAATTTTGTTCTGCCTTCTTATTTTTGTCAAAGTTACAAAAAGATACATGCCCCTTAATATGCCTGATTAGTGGCCATATTGATTTTACTTTTTATTTTTAGTGTTAACATCCAATATGCCCATGTATTTGTTATCTTATTTTTGTTTTTAACACGACTAAGATATGCACTCATATTCTAGCCCATGTCAAACCTTGTTATATTGTGTTTAGGTTCTAAACCCATAAAAAACTCACCATGCTCATGTCTAATGTGTTCAACATGGGCTAGTTATATAGCTTTGTTGTTGCTTGTGTTAAACAAAATCAATTTAAAATTGTCGTTTCACCATCCAAAACTACAATTTTCATTTTCTCTATCGCTTCCCTCATCTAGGTGATACTCCTTCATCTGTTCACTATGTGAAAACCCTTACCCAACCTATTTTCTTTGAGATTTCATGAATTTAAGGTATGTTTCTTCCATTATTTTATTTCTTTATAGATTGTTTAGCATATTTGTAGGGGAATAGGTTTAGGATTCCATAGTTTCGTTTATTTTTTTAGGTTGTTTTAGATTACCGAAGAGTTTGGAAGGTTTTATGAGGTTTAGTTGACATTCACGGGATATATGCATAATAAAGTTACAATCTTTTTTTGGGATTATTGAGCTATTAAGGTTTATCTTTATGAAATTAAATCCCTATGTCTATTATATTGATTTGTCATAAATTAAATTGTGCAAGTGCTCTTGTTTTGCATATTTTAATAAACCTTTTGTGTTATTTACTTGTATAATATTTGAGAAATTTTGATATTGTTAGGTTTATTTAAGTTAATTAGGGTGTATAAATAACTTAATTCCAAATTTTGTGGTTAATTGATACATAGGGTTATGTTTATTGATTAATTTGAAATGTTTTGGTCTTAATACTGTCACAATTATGATTATTATAGATTATGGTGTAGTTTATTGAATTTGTTTGTATTTTTATCAATTTGTAACTAATTAATTGTGGGATATTATTTTGGTGTTTATTCAATTGATTTATTATTCCCTTGTTTGGGCAATTTCTATTAGTTACACATTCTAGAATAATGACAAAGAGATCATACACATCATAATAAAGGTGTGAAAAAAGGTGTTGAGGAAGAGTGATGAAGCGAGTGTAGTTCCCAATAGTTACCTCGATAACTGATTTCAACATCATAATATGACTGCCATATAGCTTATGCTACACTTCTTAGCACTAGCCCATATTGCAAGGTTCAAGAGGTTAAGAAAAAACCTTTTAAGGAGTTAAACCATAAACTAGGCATGGCTAGAGCAGATCACACCATAATTCAATTTTGGGTACTTAGGAGATACATAACATGAGCTATATTTGGTTCTTATTGTGAAAGGACTATACATAAAGGACTTCATCACCATAGAGAAGTAAGTGGTTCTAACAATACACTTCCCATGAGGAGTTAATGAGAAGTCAGTTTGGTGAACTATTAATAAAGAGTGGTCATACCAACTTGTGAGGTCTAAAGCAGCACAATTGATATCTCTTTTGGTGAGATACATCCACACATTGGTTTATCACACATAGCTAGGAGAGGAGACAATATCAGAGTGGTAAGGACTATAGACATGTTCTACCTTTATAAGATGTTAAAGAAGACCCCCATCTTCTTTGAGTATGTCTTTGCTTTTTTTTTTTAAGCATCATCCTTATGACACGTGAGTAGGTTCCATTTTCTTAACTCTGTACATGACTAGATTAATATGAGGTATATGATTATTGGAGAAACTACATAGGATGACACAATAGAGGTAAATAGTACCCATCACTCTCAAAGTAAAGAGAATTTTGGGTTAACAGGGACAGGTCCACATCCTAGTGGAAGCCTAAGAGCCTGCAGCTGTGACTAGAATAGAAGGGAATTGCCTTAATACATAGGAATAATTGTAGATGCACGATGACCTATAATAGTCCATAGGAGAGCTTGGGCATCAAGATGATTCCTCAAATGATCACATTTAGGAGGCAAAAAACGCCTCCATATTGAGATCAGCTAAAGACTGCCTTATTAAAAAGATATATAGAGAGCAAATCTTAGGAGTGCAGCACACCACTTGAGAGGGACAGTAGGACTAATAGAACATGTGACATGATTGGACGCATAAGGTTAATAGATGTAGGAGATACTTGTTTAGATCATAGGACGCCTTAGAGTAACAGTACCATCTCTACTAACAGGAGATGCCACAACATCATCAACCCTTTAGTAACCATATGCTTAAGTTACTATGGAGGAAGTATCTTAAGATGCCCAAGACACGGTAGCTTGATTGTATTGGCCTAAGATGCTTGACAAGGCTTTTTATTTTAACTTTTAAATTTACTTTTATTTTTATTTTTCATGTGTTTTGTTTATTTTTTCTTAGTAGTTACCAAAGGATTAGTGCTACTAAACTCTCATTATGCTAATTATTTCTTTTATTCTTTTTATTGTGAATATATTAAACCACACTTTTTGTTCATAAGGATAATTGATTTGTGCTCCAATTATTCTTTTTCTGTTGTTTAATGTTCAGTTTGTTTTATTTTATCTTTTTAAGGATGATAATGAACGTGAATCATACATCAAATGTAAACTTTTAGATTATAAATTGGGGAAGTACAATTTTTCTTTACTTTTTCTTTGTACATTTATTATGTTCTATGATTTGTTGTGTACATGGGAGACAATCTACATCCTTAAGTGCGGAGAAAGGTATAGTAATTTTATAGATTTAATGTTGACTTAAGCTTATGCTATTTTTTATTCATTGAATTTTCTTTATAGAGATCTTAGATTGGTAT
The DNA here is from genome assembly GCA_026413575.1 of Erythroxylum carthagenense. Classification (NCBI taxonomy): domain Eukaryota; kingdom Viridiplantae; phylum Streptophyta; class Magnoliopsida; order Malpighiales; family Erythroxylaceae; genus Erythroxylum; species Erythroxylum carthagenense. The sequence goes on along the minus strand of JANZLD010000006.1, from coordinate 43,776,760 downwards.
CTTTAAGTATTTTGAGTTAATATTAATTAAAGAATTAAGTAAGAATATGAAAGGGAAAACAAACATGATTGAATGAAAGAATGTTTTCATTAGATGCATCAGAAATCCCCATAGAATAAAAAAAGTTGCCCAAACATTTCTTGTAAAATAAATATGGTGTTGAGAACGGTGTAGGGTGGTTCAAAATAAGTGTTGCAACCAACTGCAAAACTCCTATACATTAGGGCACTTTTCCTCCTCTTTGATCGTGTCGTTCGAGCTTTAAAATTTATTAGCCCTTAAATACATCAATCGCACGGGTTACAATTATAGTATAAGAGGTGTCGATCCCATAAAGGGGGGAACTAATATAATCCTAAAATCTAAGGCCAATATATATATAACAATGCACGGAAAGTAATAACGAGAATTGAATTCAATCACTTAAGTCCAAAATTAAACACAAACGAATCAACAATTGAGCAATATGTAATCATAATAGAAATAAACCTAAGGGATTTACCAATTTTTATGAAAGGGGATTTTACTTATAATTAATGCTAACCTAGTCGTGATGGTGGCAATAATAGAACATCCAGGGGTTAAATAACAAAAAAGAGTCAGTCAAACAGAGCAAGAAGTAGGCAAATAATAAAGGAGAAAACAGAACCCTCATTCAAAAACCATATTGTTGTTTTAGCCTAGAACTTAATAAACATGATATCAAGCTTCATTACTTATAGCTGCAACTTTTCTGAAAAAATAGGCATTGAAGCCATCAAGGTCTGGTGCTTTCATAAGATTTAAATTGAAAAGGACTAATTTAATCATGCATAGTAAAAGATTGCCAAAGCCTCATTAAAATCTCCTGAGATGAAGAAGAACCAATAAGATCTACCGATTCCTGCAAATTTGAAAGACCAATCGTAGGGATGGGCCAGCCTTAATCAAATTTAATAATTTTTTTAAAATTAAAAATATAGAATAACTTTTTTTAATTGGATTCAAGTCTGCGCTGTCGAGGCCCAAGCTTACCTAAAGCTTAACTCTTTTAAGTAAAACGATGTTATTTTGTTTAGAATAATTGAGTTTCGAGTTAGTTTGGGCTTGGGTCTGACCTGTGGGTCAACTGATTGGAAACAACTAAATTTAAGCCCATGGGTCAAAAATTATCATCCCTAAAATCAGGTGCAGTTGTCTCACCAAGTAGGGAATCAAAATATATGAATATCATACTACTTATGGAATCTCTATCAGTAACCATATGGTTATTAAAATTCAAGAGACAAGTTATCTTGTTGAGCCTTCTCCTTGCCAATACTGAATTATGATAGAATTTAGTATTAAAATCCCCTTTCCTCATGCGATTAATTCTTGCCTTTTACATAAGTAATGAATTATGTTCTTAAAGAGCTTCCTTGTACTTCTCCAGCTTAATAGTTTTAGTGTTTTTGAGTTTGTCTGGTTGTTTATAACAATCCTCATGTGCTCTTCTCAACTCTTTTTTAGCTTCTTACAACTTCATATTGGAAGTTGACTGATTTGTTTTATAAGAGCTCTTCAATTTATTTCTAAGAATGTTGAACTTTCTCATTAGTTGAAATGTTTTACAACTGTCAATCCTAAGATTTTAGACATCATATAAATCCATCTTTGTCAGTTAGAAAGTTAAAGAATTTGAATGGAGAATTGAAGGCAGTTGGAGGTGTGAGGTTTAGTACCTCAATGGCAGAGTTATCTGAACAATAAAAGACTCTAAAGTTGGCATAAGAGGTGGGGAATTGGCTCATCCATAAGTGATTCACCAATATTTTGTGAAACTTCTTTCTAAAAAGGCATCTTCCTTGTTATTCGTTACTCCATGTGTAGAAAAATCTAGAATAATCTAAGATTAGTCACTTATGTTTTAGTAACAACATGCTCCAACTCTCTACTAGGATTTGAAGCATTGATCCTATCACTGTATGCTTCAAAGGGGTGTAATACACAATTCAAATCATTTGCAATTAACCATAGAATATTCATAAATGAATGAATGGAGAAAATTTCTTCCCATATCTTTACTCTCTAAACTTCAAAGTTAGCAACATATATGATAGTAATCTCCATCTCATTTCTTATTTCAAAAAGTTTGCACTTGAGTTGAATGCTTTGGTATGATGTTTTAATCACACAAATCTACAATTTCTGACTATTACAGGCTAAGAAGATCCTACCATTATAGCGGAATTCATGATTTGATTCATACTTCCAGCTTTTCCCCAGAAATTTCATAACCTTGTGTGGAGATTATGAGTTTTTATTCTTATTTCCAGAAGTCAAAGGAAAACTGGTTTTCTTTCTATCAAAATATCTTTAACAACTTGACCTTTAAGAGGCTCATTAGGGCCTCAAATGTTCCAAAAAATCATATATTTGTACAAAAAAAGGGTATTTCACTAACCCCCTTTGGGTTTTCTTCTCTTCATCCTTGATCTTCTATTAAAGATAGGGGTGAATTGTTCCTTCAACAATTGTAATTCTTTGGGAAAATCCTGCTAGGAAGCCTCTTTTTTATGCTCATCTTCCGCTTGTTCCATATTGGCTTTTCCCTTGTCAATAGCTGAAATAATATCATGATCTTCACCCTGCACCTCTATATCAGCAATCTGCTCTTCAGAAATTGCCCTTCCTCTATCCCTTCCTTTGTCATTAGCTGGAGTAATGTCATGATTTTCAATTTGCATCACTACAACAACATTCTACTCTTCAGAGATTGATTCTTCCTCTATCCTTATTAACTCTTTGTAGTCACCTTTAGTAAACCTTTTCCTACTTGGCTTCCATATTTGTTGTCCCATTTGAGGTTTCCAATTGTAGGATAACTGAATTTCAGATTTTACTAGCTCATTTGCAACCTTAAGTTTCATAATTGACAGGACTTTAGGAAGTGGATTCTTGTGATTTTTCTCTACACAAAATCGAGCATAACACACCTTCTCAAGCTTAACAATGGCTGAGTTGAATGCCAATAGTTTTCACAGTGCACTAACTAAAAAGCTTGGGCCATCCATTGACCAGTACACGAGAGGAATGTTGTGGAAATCGATCCACAATATAATGGATTCAATACTATTTTTATCAAATTTCAAACCAAGTACTCATTTCTGGATAAACATGGGTTGTCCACCCACATGCCAAGGGCCAACTTCCAAAATTTTACACATTCTATCATCATCCACAAACATAAAAAGAAATGTATCTTCGTCAGTGAGTAGAATCCTCTCTAACCCCTTACTACCTTGTCTTGTTTAAGCCCAAATTTGCATGAAAGGGTAAGCTGGTCTCTTGTTCAAAAAAAAAAACCAACTAATGTAGTATTCCAGATCTTAGCTCCTTTTTGAAGAAGCTCAATTAGGGGAGAAACTACACCATCAATTAAAGTGGAAGAAAAGTATTTAGGCGTAGCTGTGGAAGTTTCAGCAGAAACAACCTTCTCAACACCACTCCAGTTTTCAACATTTTGCTTGGACTGATCCCTCGCATTGTTTACAACTAATAATTCTTGTATGGTAGGAAATTGGTTCAGCATTGTTTCTAAGGGAGTAGAGCCTCCCTCTAAAGTAACCATGGAACTTCCTAAAGTAGAAAGTTACCTCAAGAAAGCTTCGAGCCCACTAAAATATATGCTGCAAAGCTACTGTTCTGAGGGATTTTACTGTTCATCCGAGAGTTTCTCCAAATGATTCCAGATGTTCAATGATAACTCAAGTTATACATATATTTCTAATCAACTGATTCGTGTGCAACAGCTCCTAGTCCAATCCCGTTTTGTTTGAAGGTTATTAGATACAGAATATTATTTCTTGATTAACTTGTGAAATGGACAAAACAGAAGGGCAAATTGGCCTATATATAAATATGTTACACAAGGTGAAAGTAGTTTCTTATCAAGTCCTAAGAGAAGCTAAGAAATTCTATATGCATACGCCATACAGGAGAAGATATTTTATTGGAAACAAGAGAAACAATACAAAAAATTTAGGAGCCTATGTTTTTTAACTTCTGGGTGAAGTTGGTTCCACTGTGGGTGAACCAGGTATATGTGGAACAAATCCACGCCCACCGAACATTGGTCTCATGAATCTGTCATCAAATTTTCTCCACCAGTAGTGAACCGTTGTAGTGGGATGACTTATTAGCAGCCTTAAACTGCTAGCCTTATTAGCTCGTTGACTGCTTCCATCGTCGCTTGGACCATCATTATCCTCAAGGAAAAGCTGCCTTATGTCTTCCAAACTTGGAAAATCAGTTGCATCTGAATCCATCTGTTTTCTATTTCTTAGCAGCACTGCTTCTATTAGAGGTTTTGTTATGGACCCAAAAACCTGTTTGAAAACCCAACCGTCACGTTTATGCTTTACTATGTAACAAGGGATTCAATCCACAGTGGACTTACAATTGTACTGAAGAGAACAACAATTATGGTACAGGTGATCATTAGTGCAGAATCTGAATTTGTCTTCTCCGTTTTAGAAAACTGTCATTGCAGAGTGACTATTAGTGAAAATATTCTGTTTGATCTTAGCTGGTGTGCCAGTTGACAGTTAATTACATACCTGATTATAAGACAAAGCAATAGTAACTGCCCCTCTCATTAGCCCTGCCCACCACATAATAAACTGAGATTTTTGAATGGTTAGCCAAATCGTTGGTAGGTAGGATAATATAAAAATAAACTATTTCCTGTATTTATCACCTGTTGTTTAAATTGAATTTTTGTACTCTCCCTCTTCTGAACACAGTTTAGGATATTTGCAATGGGGAACACAAATGCTGCCCTGCCAACTAACACCAAAGCAAACAGGGTTGAACTTACAGCAATTGAAGTTCCTGCACTGAATCATATTTTCAAAAACAAATCAGGGATTTGGTTGAAATTTGTTCCAGAGAGAAATGCTTGGCAACTTGTGTTAAATTACCTTGAATTGCTATCTCTCCATTTGTCGATGTCCAAGGCATCCATGCCAACATATAGAAATATAAAAGTCTCTGCAATAAACGAAATTGTTGCAAAAGCGTGCCTGAAATAATCAACAGTCATCAGATTAGATTTAGTCAACTAGGCTTGTTCACAGTCCTACAAAATTGTAAGAAACTAGTTAACTACATAATTGTTTTTCTTTCTACTTCATGCTTCAGCTTCTTTGTTTACCACTGCCTATAACATGATCTTCGATACTTTGATACTAAATGCACCATGATACTTCCGAATCTGTGTTCTCTTTGTGAATCATAAGATTCCCAAGTCAGAAAATTCTAGTTTTCGTGGAACAAATGAGCCTTTAATGAGCAAGAGCACTTCTCACTGAATTAGAAAGATAAAGGCAATCTAAAATGACCATTTTCCCTGTCTTCCATTTTAGTCATTCCTGCATCTTATAAAGCCTACATAGCCTGGGGAAAATGTGGAAAACAATGAACAATAGCAAAAATAGTAGGCAACAAAGAGAATCCTGAGAGACTCACTTGGTTGTTATCCTTGAACTTTCAGTAACATTGTGCCATGTGTAGTGCGACATTACAATACCGCAGAAAAAAACTGTCAAAATTCCGCTGAGACTTAAAAGCTGCAGAAAGTAAAAGATAATAGCATCTCAGTGTGCATGATGCTTCGGTGAAAGTTTTAGTTATCAGAGGGAGGTAAATTTTATGTTTCTGCATTCTGTATAAGGGCCTCTCTGTCTCCAGCACATAATCCTATTTCAGTTGTCAATTGAACCATATAAAATCATAGCAGCAAAACCCATACTCTGGTGGTTATAAACAACAGAGACAAAGAGTATAGTACAACCTGAGATCCCAATTGTCCACTTAGTTGATAAATCAATCATGGTTTCGCTTAGAAATCTATTGGCATAGCTTATTTAGTTCAACATTGATATACATTTATATGTTTGTGTGTACATATGTAGGGAAAGTACTACCTCTGCAAGCATGTATGATAAATACGCCATAAGCATCATAAGTGCAACTTCACGATCTGTGGAATGCCTGTTCAAAACAACAACTAAATCAGCGCAATTGCAGCATATACAATTCATGACTAAAGTAACCTCCTCAGACTTGTTAATTCTAGATGGGAACAGCTCTTGGAGTTGGTGACTCTTTAGCTCAAGTATGAATATGTTCTATGCTGCCTTCTATTATGTTAAATTTTATACCTTATAAGCTGATTACCTGAGGATGGACAAAATGGATATGTTCTCTGCTGCCTTCTCTTTAGTTAAATTTTACACCTTATCAGCTGACTCCTTGAGGATGGACAAAATGGATATGCTTAAGTCTTATTCTTGATGTGCTACTATGCTTAGTGCCTAACTTGTTAACAGCGAGCATGGGGAATTTTATAGACTCTCCTCTGTAATTAATTTAAATGTTTGAAGCATTAAACTTCATATGAAGGAAGAAGGTAACAATCATAATACATCTGTTAACCACTCTAATGATTGAACATAAGATAAAGATCATCCTCGCCCTCCATTTTCTTTTCCTTTCATCTATCACAAGTTCACCATTTTTCATTCTTTCATCTAAGTGAACATACAAGTATAGATTTGGATGTGATCGATTAGTTAAACTTAGACATTGAAATTTCAGCAAGATATAACCTTTTCAACATAGGGATAACTAATTTCAGGCAGCATTAAACAGAGAGAGAATAAGATGAGCAATCTATTGTACCTTCCAAAATAAAGTGTTTTTATGATAAATGCACTTAAAAGGCCCACCTGCAGTTGTTATAGCAAGTTAGTTAAAGCAGCATTCAACCAAACATACACATAAATACATACATACTTATATGTAGGGAGAGTGAAGAGAGATATATGAAGTGTGCAAAACCATGAACAGAGATTCTTAAACTTATAGGAAGGAAAATGAACCACAGGGAAGATACAATACCAACAAATGGAAGGGAGACAATATGATGCATCTTTAGATGGATAAAAACTTGACTCTATTCTTTACATACATGGAAGAACATGTGGGTCTACTTACTACTAGACCTAGAGCAGTACTGGTGAACAAGAGGTAAAGAAAGGTTCCCAACAACTTTAAGGCCGTTGTGGCATCCACATTGCTGAAATCTATCGATTGGACAGAATTGAAAAGAACAATAGAAGTAGCATCATTGACTACTCCTTCTCCAAATACGACGCTGTAAAGAAAGGGCGTTTCATCTTGATTGAGAACCTTTGACATGAGAAACAAATCACGATTAATACAATAAGCAAATAAAATTCTTGACCTTGTAGGTGTGTTAAGTTTTAAAGTACCTGCAACGTACAAACTGAGTCCGTTGCTGACAATATGGCACCAATAGCTGCAAGTAATGGAAGCTATACTAAGGTCTATGAGAACTCTTTGGCTATGTATTTGAATAAAGGAATTGCAGAGTAGTAACAAGTCACCTAGGTAATCTTTTATTGTCAGGGCTGTAACTCCAAGTCGCTTGAAAAGTCCATATACACCTAGAAGATCATCATAAAAGTAACAAAAAGTAAAACTCTTCTGTATATATTAAGGTCTTTGAGCTGTAAAGAAGCAGCTTATTGGTGAAATTTACATTGATCTTACATAGTGATATGAGGCAGAAGGAAATCACTGTGCCAAATATGCCAAACAACAATATTGTGGTGAAATTCTTGAAAAATTGCTTTTTCTTGACCTGAAATCTGGAACAAAAATCTGAAATTAATGTGGCGTGGCCAAAAAGGATTCAATTGACAATAGGAAGCACCTAAAACTACAGAAAGGGCAGGAGCACCATAGACAAAAACCGATGAGATAGGAAATATGAACTGTAAAATTTCCGAAGATACAAGATGCGGAACACACAGAAAGAAGTTTCACTATGAAGGAGATCAGAATTCATTCTTGAAACTCTGGTATAAATGGTCAGTATATCTTTTCATGTGGTAATGTTCGAACTTATTCTAGTGTTGCTATATGGATTTACATCAGGAAGCTCCAAATCAATGGTAAAAGACACTGCAATGAGAAGGAATATAAAATCTGAGAAGCTCGGAGGCAAAGTTTCCATGAATACCGTTCTTAAAAAAAAGAAGAAGGAAAAAAGAGTTCTGGAGGAAGTAGGGAAAGAGCGATCATACCCAGCATTGAAAATGATTGGAGGGAGCAAATACAGGAAGAACAAATCCTCGTTAAACACTAATATTCGCGAACTGTGGCCTTTACTAACAAGCAAAACCACAGCACCAGCACACAATCCCTACAGGAATTCATTCCGATAGGATTAAGACACAACAAACAGTAACTCAATTTTCTCATTCCACGATTGAAGAAAGAGACTCTATTACAATTTACATACCAAAAGAAGTGCAGTGATGGATTCATTAGCCCAACGGTTCTCTTCGAGGAGATGACCTACGATTATACAAGCACAGAGGAGAGTGAAGAAAACACAAAGCGCAATTATAGTGTCAGTACTAAGAAATGATGACGATGAATCGTATTGGAGTGGCAAGACAAGAGGTATGGCTTCATGGGACGCCATGTCTGGATGTCGATACCTAAACTTGGCATTCAAAACTATGTAGGGTTCAGAGATTGCACGGAGGTGAGAAGTGAAATTCGAGGCTTAGAGCAGAAAAAATATTGGAGTTTGGTGGTTTATGTTTGATAGAGCTCAATGGAGGGAAGACTGGTAGTTAGAGATGTGGTTCTCTACAATGAACTCATTCCAAGTTTCGGTGCACTCTAAATTGTCCCCACCTAGCCATGGTGGGTCCCAACGTGATGTCCAGTTTAATCGCAAACTGAATTAACGTAGTGTTTGGTTAGCGTCCTCAGAGGTAAGGGCGGAGAACAAGGACACAAAAGTTCTATCCTCCGTAGTATTTGCTTGCTGTCCTCACTTATTTCTGTTCCGTCTTCGGAGGATAAGGACGAAAATTTTTTGTTCCTCTCAAGACTGTGGTATGAAAATTTTTGTCCTATGTGAGGAGAGGGGTATTTCTGTCATTGGACAAAAACAAAATATATAGCGAAATGACAGAAATACCCCTCTTCCCACATAAGCTATTTTTTATTCTTGATTATATTATTAAACTCATCATCATCATTATTATTATGATTATTATTATTATTATTATAAATTTTAAACAACTTCTTCTTCTTCTTCTTATTATTATTATTATTACTATTATTATTATTATTATTATTATTATTAATAAATTTATTATTATTATTATTATTAAATTTTGAACTTATTATTATTATC
>JANZLD010000006.1:43416147-43426768 GCA_026413575.1 Erythroxylum carthagenense | reverse complement strand
ATGTGCACAATTTCATTGTTTACTAATACTAGTATGCATGAACAATACTAATTAATCCCTATCAATCTCATCCTATGCCAAATTTACTATTTTACCCTTCCAGTAGGGGGTGGGATGTTACACTAATTCAGTTTCTAAAAGGTTTAAATTTTGGATAGAAGTTGTGCATAGTATGCTGATTTGGACAAGAGTAGTCCAAAAATGTTTGATATGTATCTTTCGAATCACTGAACCAAATGGATTGATTTTGGTGTCATTGGAAACTTAAGACAAGGGAGAACACTTGTCTAGAAGAAAGAGTTATGTCAGAATATTCAAGGGTACTTTTGGCAAGACACTTAAGTATCAAAGACATAAGGCATGAATGGAAGGGCAAATAGGACATTTCTCAATCATTATAGGCATAATTGGAAGAAGAAGTGTTGTCTTGCTTATAACTAAAGAAGAAAAACGTGAATGGAAGGATAAGCAAAAGACAAGAATGAAAGTTTAAGAGAAAAGAGAGAGAATGTCATGAAAAAGAGATAGAAATACAAAGAAAAGAAGAGAATGAGAGAAAGAGGAGAAAACAAGCTAGGGTTTCAATTGTGTTAACCTTTAAGAGAGATTTTAGAGTTGTTCAAGAAAGGAAAAAGGAAGAAGAAGAGAAGAGCTTCCCTTTGAGCTAAAGATCCCTTCATTTGGTAAAGAATGAAGGGATCAAAAGCGGCAAGAGGAACAAGAGAAGAGACTTTTTGAGCAAGTCTATAATCAAGGAAATCAAGGTGGGTACATGTTTATAATAGAGTAAAGCCACTACTGTTTTCTTTAAATCAAAGAAGTTTTCTTATTTTCATTTGCATCATAAATGTTGCATTATTACTCATGAATGATTGTGAAATCTACTATATGTTTGCTACATGGTTTGAGTGATATCTTTTGGAAAAGATGCATGTTTATGAAATCATGTTTTCAAGAATGGTTTTCAAGACATACGTCAAACATGTGAAAAGCAAGTTTTATGAGAATGTGCCATTTTATGCATCAAGTTTACAAGATTCTGAAATCTATGTATTATGTGGGTTTGTGGCGATCCCCTAAGTTAAGTCAAGTGCACTTTGACAAATAGGCTTCTCCCGCCTGCCCGCTAGTAGTATGGAGCTCCTTCATGGACTCCCACAAGTTCACGGCTACGCAAGACCATTATGTGGGATTACATTAGTACATTTTGTTCATGGCTACACAGGACCTTTATGGGAAATATGTAGTACGTTCTATTTTGGATCCACCCAAACCATTCAGATGTGCTTGTGAGTTTATGATTTGTTGACAAGTTTAATGCATACATGATTTAAAATTGTTCATAAATTGTTTGATAAATTGAGAATTTTGATGAATAAGTGTTTGATGTTATTTTTGCATATGAAATTACTTTGGTTTTGAAAATGAAAAATGGTAATGAGTTATTGGAAATGGTTTTTGCTTATTTTTCATTATAAAATGTTATCCACGAGCTGTCAACCTCACCCCCATTCTCCTCCCCATGTCCAAGTGATGAGCAAAACATGGAGTAAAAGAGAGTCAAGACCTAACCTCGATTATGCACTTTTTTGTATTTTTAAGCTAGATTTTGTAACCATAAGGGTTTAGTCGCATTTTAAGGATTATTAGTTCTTGTAACTTTTGTATATGGAGATTTGAGACATTGATGTATTGTGGCTTGAAATGCCATTAAAGCCTTGTAATAATTATGTTTTGATATTTTTTCGTCGTGGGCACGCCACCCTTGTGGGATGATGTCTAATAAGGGTTCATAGAAAGAACCCTATAGGATAATATGCTCACGCTTCATGATTTTGTGAGAGTTAGGTTCTGGAATCAGTGCCCAACATAGGCGCTACCATTTGATTAGAGAGATCATTGGTAGAAATGATGTCAAAATAGAGAGAGCTCTCACCAATCAAAATATAGTTGATATGTTGACTAAGCCTATTTCCTAAAAGAGTTTTGTGTCACATGTACACACCTATGATATTAGATATCAAGACGATTGGCTTTAGTGCAAGTAAGAGTTTGTTAGAGAAATGTTCTAAAGGCAATCACCTTTAGTATTTATTGTACAAATCATTTTATGATTAATAAAGGCATTTGTCATTATTTTGATGTTTATACATTTATGGATTTGATGTTGATCTTAAACTAATTTAATGAAGTCTTTGATACAAAACTTAGCATAGAAGAAATCATAATGAGATCATGATAATGAGATTCCTATCAATTGTAATTATGTTAGTATCTAAACTTTCCCTAGTCATAGGATTAATAAGATGAGATATCATTAATCTGGATAAACTAGCCCATGTTATACTCTTGATTAGATCAAACAGTAGATCTCATAAGCTATTGACCGCGTACTGTAATGCTGGTTAAAATAAAATAACTAGACTACTACTATAATAATGGTGAGTCTAGATCGATCTCACAGAGAGTATATGAAAGTTTATGAAATGAAAGTAACTGGTGTTTAGGTTTAACAGGGGTTTTGGATTTTTTTGAAAGAAGAAAATAAAATAAAACTAAATAATAAAAACAAATTAAGGAAAACATGTGAAAAATGATAAAAAGTGAAAATTTTGGTAGGGACCCGGTTCTTTGGTTTAATATCGACCTACACCCTAACTAAACATATTTTATTGATTTATTATTCTTTAACCTCTCCTAGCAACTATTAATCGTGGGTTAATAATTAACCAAAGTTTTTCCTTAGGTTTTGTTTAATCAAGATACGCTCGTTAATTGAACCTAACCATCGAATAACCTAGAATACAATCTCTAATTAGGCAATAGCGTTACGAATTAGGAAAACCAATTAATCAAGGCAACAACTACATACGAGACTTAATTTAACCTAAGTCATGTTATCCCTAATGATTACGAATCATTAGATGCTACACATGAATTTCAACATAATAATTATGGATTATGTCGAAATTCTAACAACGAGTTTGCAATTAAACAATTCAATTAACATATTAAAATCCACTGTTTACAATACCCAATGGGTTCATACATAACAATAACGAAAATCCGATTATCCATACACAACACCCAAATCAATTAACACAGGATAACACAATCAATTTCTAATGAGAAAAAGAAACAACAAATCAATAAAAGAAATACCTAACCTGCATTGTCGGTGCCAATGTTGCCTTCAAACTGACGTTTGGACGTCTAGCTCACCATGAATCTCTCTCGAAAAAATGCTTCAACCCCAATTCATTGTCCTTAGCCGAAACCTGTTCGGCTCTCTTCACTATGCCTCCCTCTCTTCTTTTTCACGTAACTCTCTACTCCATCTCTCACTATTCACCGATATGACAAATAAAGATGGTGGTCCATCTCCACTATTCATATCTCTGTAACCTCGCTACACTACCCTTTTATCTCGCAAGCTCCTCATCTATATTAAACGCAGACCTCTCACGCAGCTCTCTTTTACGTTGTAGCTTGATATGACGATTTAATTTGGTTGTCCACAGTCACTATTCACATTTTCCTTAAACCCAAGCCTGAAACGTAGGCATATGCATTGCGTTGAACACAAAATGCATACGTATGCACTGCATTAACTGCATATTTGTTGCGCTGAATGCATACGCTTGCATTCAACACAAAACACATATGTATGCATTGCGTTTAACGCAAACTTCTCCCGGTTATGACTGCTCGTGTTCTCCTTTAGTTGCTATTGATTTTGCTCATGTTTATGTCGTTTTACATTTTATGCTCCTTGGACGTCGCTGTTTAGCTCCTTACTGTGTTGTTGTTTCACTCCTTGCTTGTCCACCTTTCATCATCCAGCCATCACTCCATTAAATTCACATTCAACCATGCAAAAACAAGCACAATGAGTGTTGATTTCTAGCAACCCTCTTCCATGGGTTTTATGCTTTATCCCATTCTTTTATTATTTATCTCGTATTCTCTTGCTCCAATTTTCTTCTTCTTGTCTCCTGAAAACAAGTGAAAATTAAGTTTTGAAAAATGACTCAAATATTGTGCTTTCGACTTACTTTAATTTCTTTACTTCCTAATTGTGCCTAAAATCACATATGAGTCAAAGCGAGTATCTTAAGCAATTTCATATCAATAATCGCTAAGTGTTATGAAATAATTTCATAATCAATTAAGCACCTATCAATTTCTCCCACACTTAGATTTTGGTTATCCTCAGGCAAAACATGAAAATTAAGCTCAAAGACCCCAAAACCTTGACTCATTTCCCAAAATTTCCAAGAATAGTTTCCTAACATCGTTGCCTCCAATCCTCCATTTCTAATTTATTTCTTTTTTATTTTCAATTTTATCATTATATAGAATTGGATTGAATAGTTGATGATAGGATCTTGAATGATGAGGATGATCTAAACTCACATTCAGACTTTTATCTTTGAATTAAAGAGATCTTATTGTTTTTTTGGTTATTGGATTTGTTATGGTTTATTGCGAGTGCATAATTCAATAATAAACTAAGAGGGTGAATCGAATGAAAAATAATTAAATTGGACTAATGAGAGTTAAGTAATTTAATAGAAATTAGAATTAAATCAAATTGATAAATTGTGTAAAAAGAGATCTTGCATAGTTTTTTGATAGTTTATTATAGAACTTCAAAACTAATTAGGGTTTTGGATAGGTTGTTAATTGAGAGATTGCAACTTTGATAATCTAATTAGGGTTTATGATTTAAGGTTAATGGTTATAACTCGAGAGAGAGTAATCAACCCTAGGATCATCTAGAACCAACAATCTGATAATTCATAATCAGTTAAGTTAGCATTAGAGATAGGTAAAATTCCTTTTCTCTCAATTGGTAATTTCCTTAAGTTGATTCATAGGTGTGTGTTGCAACTACTGAATAATTAATATTTTCATGTTCGATTCTTAATTTGATTGATTGAATTAAATTCAAGTTTTTAGTTTCATACATTTTGAATTTCTATGATTTGTTTCTAGCCTTAGATTTTAGGATTAGATTATCTCTCCTTATGAGATTGGCACCTTAGATACTACACTAACGAATTATGCACTTGTGCATTATCGATGGTTATTAATTAAAACTTAAACACATCAAACACCCGATCAATATGGAAGTCCTGGTTAGTAGCTGGATGTCTCTCGTGGAGTGTTCTATCGCCGTCTCTACCATGTAGGCCATAGGTTGAGCAGTTGGTGCTATAGAAGGCAACAAATGCGGAATCTGATGGAGGTGGCGAATGGAAGGAGATCAGTTATTACTCATGGGGCAAAAGTTTGGCTTTAAGCTCTACAAAGGTAATGTCAATGTTGCAATTTTCTAGTATTATGATAAATAACTAGAATTCTACAGGTAGTTTGTTTAAGGTTAAGAGAACAAAGTCATAATCTAAGATTGAGTCTCTAATTGCGGTGATTTCTTCAACAATAGTGGACATGATGTTGAGATAGTAGATGTTGGTGCTAGAATCCTTTTTGAGAGTGTGAAGCTTTCGACGGTGGAAAGATACTTATGGCATGGACTGTAGCATGAAGCAGTCTTCAAGTCCTACCTAGAGATTTTGAGTCATGGTATGTCTGAGTGCAAGTCGTGCAGTTGAGCTAGAGAGTGATCCAGTGAGGAAGTAGTAAACTAGTTGGTCAATTTTCTTCTATTTGTTGTAATTAGTAGATTGAGGATCCAATTTTTCTCTCGAAGGTGAAATGCTCTCACCAACATATTCAAAAAGATTTGAGGTAATAAGAATAGCTCGTATTTGGTTTCTCCATACCAAGTAGTTTCTAGAATCTAGCGATGTAGTTAAAAAATTTGTGATTTGGTTGAATGGCAATATAGGTAGAGTCTGCTAAATGGAGGCTCTGGTGTGTTTCTAGATGCGTATTGATGAGTTGGTTTCTATGGCTGTCTTGGATTGCTTTGAATTAATGTATGTGTTGAGTTTTCCCAATCCGTATATTGTGGTTTGACTGAGAAAAAATAGCCAGATGTTAAAAAAATGGGAGTAGGCTCTAATACCTTGAATGAACAAAGTAATACCAGGAAGAATGTTGCATGTTATATTTTTATTAAATGAGGAATGTTTCTTAATATACAAATTGGTGATAAGTAGATAAGGATAAATAAAATAAATTATAGAATAAATAAAAGATACAAGAAACTTGATTTTGGCATATGAAAAATAATGATAAATTATACTATATACTGTGGTTGAGATTCTGAGTCTTTATCAATTTCATGCTAGACTAAACATACTAAACAAATTCTGCAAATTTCGTGCTTCACTTTTTCCTCTTATTGGTTGTAACTTATAGGAGGGATGTAGTTTGGAAGCTATAGAACTGCTTCAACTGTTTATAACATCCATAATCCGTCGTTTATGTTTCATATGCATCTAAAATTCACAAGTGAAACACTAAATATCCAGGAACTACTGGAAATCAAAATAAGAACTTATAACTGATCAACGGTTTATTGGGGTGGCTGTGGATTTTATTTTTTTTCTCTATCTTTTCCACATTACTTTTGCCTTGTTCCTCATTTTATCGAGCCTTTTGATCTTCTTTATTGATGTTCGTTTTAATCTGATTTGGGTAGGTCTGCACCATTAGGTTTTGTCCCCTTTGGTCACGTCGGGTTCTAAATTTAGCCCCTCTTTTGTGGGGAGTCGAACCTATAACCTCAGAGTTTTGTTGGATGCATGATCCACACCTCACACCACTGGGCTAACCCAGTGATGAGAGGCGTACGTCTCAACGCAACAAAACCCTTTGGTCAGGGGTTCGAGTCGCAATCTCATCCTGGCAGACCAAATGGCACAATACTAATTTGTCTTGGGCCGGGTTTTGAACCGCAACCACGTAAGCCGGTTAACCTACCCAAACTATAATCCATTCTTTGTTTTGTTTTGCACTGCTATACTTGCATATTCTGGTTTTCAGATTATCCACCAGCATTGCATTATGAGTCGCTTATCAAATAATTGGGTATATCGTTTGAAGGTAATTCTTGCCAAGACTTTTAAGCATCATAAATATTCACTAGCGAACTACACTTTTTTTTAAAATAAATACACCGAATTTGATGTACTTCTTTCTCAGTCTCTGCAAAATCCCCATGCCGGTTTAGTTATGTCAGTGTGCAGAAATAAAATAAATGGCATAAACTATTGTCTTTAGTTGAGCTTGTATAGAAGGAAGTTCCTTTCTGGGAATTTGCAATTTATTTGTCTGGAAAATTTGTTCCGTCAAGATAAGGACCTGTTGTTTCAGAAGTCACTTGAATGCATCTAAATTCACTCTTGCCTGCCGACAAGAAAAAGGTTCGTTTCTTGATATTTGTCATTCGTTCTTTTGGTAGAATTTTAACCTCTCGTTTGATTTTGTTTGATTTATTCAAAAGAAGAGAATAAAGTAACCATGGGGAACTGGCACATTAGGATGTCTGAAATAAGAGTGGATTTTAATTGCGACATATAAAAGCGGGGAAACAAGTGAAGTCTACAGTCTTGGACTGTCTCCATAAAGCGAAAAGCGTATCAGTGACCTGCGCTTTTACCTGGAATCTGAATCTTGGTTATATCTTGTTCAATGCAAGATCTAACCGTCAATCACGATTTGCATTGCATGCCAACTTTGAATACATGGGGATTCTCCACTCCCTCCCCCTCTTTGAACAATTAATACCAAAGCCTAACGACACATGGTTGCTTTATAGGCTTACATTGGAAGGTTAAAGTGTTAAAAGAAAATGATGCTTATGTGCACTTTGCTGGATCTAACTTTAATATTCCCCCTTTTTCTACTATTTCGTTCATATTGCTTTTATCATTTGAATAAATGTTCTGCTTAATTCTTCGTTGAATACATCCCCATAGTGATGCGACGATTCTTTCTTACGAGTTTAGGGCTTTTTTGCCTGTTGTCATCTACGATGCGATCCTCTTGTCCATTCCTTGAACAATCTAGTTGATAAGTTTCACCCCTACAAGGCTATGTTATTGAAATCTAATGTTTGTTCTCCAGGGGGTGGTCCTGCTGGTAGGAGAGACTTCCATACAGTGTCTAGTACTAGAGCTTATGGGTTTGAGTTCTCCATTGAACTCTTTTGGGGAGAGTCCATGGACTTCGTGCCAGTTCGTAACTCTGCGTCCTGCTCTAAAATTATTATGTTTAAGTTGATTCGAACTCCTAACTTAATTTAAAATAAAAATTGTGGTCCATTATAAATATTTAATTTTGACGTTAGGAAGCTGGTTTATTATCCATTTAATAGCATTGTTCTCATTAATAAGTGAGCATATCGGACATGTACCCATGCCTGTACATTCCCTAATCCGACTCGAAGAAGAGAAGAGTGTGATGATCATTAGCTGAAAAGACAAAGCCTGACTTGTCTATGCTTAGGAGTTCGTCCAACAACTTCCCGTGTTAGCAGAGACAGATACGGAAATTATTTTAGCAGGGATAAAATATTCAAAGTATTTTTATATTATTAAAAAAGATACAAATATTTGTATATTTGATAAACAAAAAATTATATTATTATCTTTAAAAATACTTTACACATATGCAAATTTATGAAATATACAAACAAAAAGTAAAATTTTCATATATACTACGATTGAACTTGATATGGAAAAGGATGTACTATACTATTTAGAAACTTTAAACCAATCATCTATTAGTAATAATAATTTATCTTTGTAAATTTTATCATCATTAAAAAAAATGTCATTTTATTTCGTTATTTCCACTTAATCATTCATTATTTACACCTTTAAATTTAATGATCATGTTTCCTTTACTTTCTAAAGGGATAGATGTAACGAATTTTCATTGTGATAGCCATAGGCTTGAGTTTATCAAATATATCTATATGTCTTTTCTCCACTTATCAATATGAGAACTTCTACTATTTTCAATTTAATTCATAAGGGCATCTAGGGTACTTTTATCCCTATTATCACTAGTGCTAGATGGTTTGTACTATTTTTGTTCATTTTTACGACTTATATGCTACAATTTTTCGTCTACAATGAAAAATCTTATCTTGCGTCTTCACTAAAAGTTTAAAAGAATGTAAAGATTAAAACTATACCAATTCTATTACAACTTACAAGAACTCATCTCTAAATTATACGTACTAAACATTCTTCCAAAGAAAAGAAGTAGGAATTTACCTATCAACAGTAGAACGGAGTGAGGCCTGTGGGGGAATCCTTTATACAATTGCATTCAATATAGATCATTGTTTTTCGTTTTGGATGTGGTAGTCGTTGCAGAGTTAGGGTAAGAAGAAGCCAAAAAGACATAAAGTAGTATGATGAAAAAGCCAACAAGGTAGAAAAATCTGAATAAAAAAGTCAATTAAGCATGTAATTTTTATCTCTCTATTTGTAGGCTTTCATTTAAAAAAATCATGGACTCAAATAATAGTAATCTTAATAAAAATAAATGAGCTCAAATTTTATTTTTTATTTGATATCTTAATATATCTATTATTGTTATTATTATTATTTTGTCACCAATTAAATTAATGGAGGCAAAATTTTAAATTTTTATGAAATTAAAATTTTTTAGATGTAGTACTGTGGCTCCGTCCATGCGTGTTGGGGACCCAAAACTCAGCTTCTTGTCAATTCCATAACGAGGTGTTAATGCATCTCCACAATGTAGCATGTTTGTTAGTACTGTATGCCAACTTTTGATCGCCAAGTTGGTAGCCTATGTCATTATCTAACAACAATATGTTAGTTTAAGGTTTATGATTATCAAACCTTAAACTAACATATTACCCTTTAGTGGAAAGGGAGTATGTGCCAATGAGTTACTAGAGCTTATATATTCATATGTATGCGGTCCTACTTGTGCTAGAGGAGGATTCTTATATTTCATTATATTCAAAGATGATCAATATCGAAATGGTTATGTTTAATTAATGAAACAAAAGCCTGAATCATTTGAAAATTTCAAAGAATTTAGAATTGAGGTTAAAAAAACAAACTGGTAAAAATATTGAGAAGTTTAGATCAGATAGAGGTGGTGAATATTTGAATCACAATTTTCTTGGTTACGTAAAAGAGCATGAGATTATCTCATAATAGACTCCTCCCAGACAACATAATGGAGTATCTGATAGGGGAAATCATACTCTATTAGATATGTTCCATAATGAGTCATGTAGTCTTTCTTATCTCCTTTTAGGGATATACCATTGAAACTATTGCTTATCTTCTAAATAGAGTTCCATCTAAATTGGATGACAAGACACTACATGAGTTATAGACTGGTAGAAGACCAAGGTCGACATACTTAAAGATTTGAGGATGTGATACTCATGTGACGTGTGCAAAATCTAATAAGTTTGAAGCTAAATCAGATAAATACAAATTTGTGGGGTATCCAAAAGAGAGTATCAGATATCAATTTTATCATCTTCTAGCAAAAGGTGTTTATGTTAAGACAAGCTACATTCTTAAAAATCTAATTGATTCTCAAAAAAGTAGTCAGAGTGAGGTAGAACTTAGAGAAATTTAAGTGCCACAAATGTAACACCCCAACCTCGCAGGACCCGAACCCGATATCGTGGGTGATATCCGAGTCC
>JANZLD010000006.1:43339552-43349588 GCA_026413575.1 Erythroxylum carthagenense | reverse complement strand
TTGCTTTTCTTTTTATTGATTCTCTTTGTTATACATCAAAATCATATCTAAGTAAAGTCATTTGGGCTTAACAGCTTGCCTTCCTAATTTAACCTTCTGCATCCTTTTGGACCTTATCCTTCTTGCGTCAACAACCTGCTTCAATCAGAGTTTGTCTTACTTACATGCCTTACTTGTAGAGGAGTTTGCTTTTCTGTTTTATTAATATTGCAATCAGTGGTGAGTTTTATTGTTTTTATTATTACTATTAATAATCATAATAATACTATTATTATTATCCTTTTATTGAGTTTCTTTTTTTCATCATATTAGTATAGGCAGGAAACGTAGAGATATGAGTCAACAGGGATGCCTTTAAATTGAGTGGATGAAATCCACCCACGTAGGTCGGTAAATGCAGCTTTCAAAAATAAAGACAGAGATGATTTTTTGAGGATATGCGCTTGGAACGTGGGGACCCTCATGGGTAAGTCCTTGGAATTGGTAGAGGTTTTAGATAAGTATAGGATACAAATCACATGCATTCAAGAGACTAAGTGGGTAGGAGCCAAAGCAAAGGAGATAGGGGGTTAAAATTGTGACACTCGGGTAGTGCGCGGAAGCAGAATGGGGTAAGTATCCTAGTAGACAAGGGACTTATGGACAGAGTAGTAGGAATCTCGAGGGTCAGTGACAAGTTAATGGTGGCAAAAATTGTGTTGAGCAGTGTAGTTTTCAATTTAGTATGTGCGTATGCACCTCAAGCTGATGCAAACGAACAATAAAAACGTACATTCTGGGAGTCGTTGGATGGGGTTCTTATACAAATCCCGAATATTGGGCAGATCATCCTAGGAGGAGATGTTAATGGGCATATAGAGGCGGGTTCAAACGATTATTGAGGTCCCCATGGGGGCTTCAGTTATGGCACTAGAAATGATAGTGGGATTGATTTATTGGACATGGCCATAGCTCATGAGTTAGTAATAATAAATTCCTTTTTTTGATAAAAACGAAGCAAACTTAGTGACGTTTTAGAGTAGTGCAACTAAGACACAAATAGATTATCTCTTTATCAAGTCAAAAGTTAAATCATAGTGCAAGGATTGCAAAGTACTTCCAGTCGCATGCCTATCAACATAAATTGTTAGTTATGGATATAGGAATAAAGGGCTGGAGGGTGCAAAAATTTACCACCCAATGTCACAAAATATGTTGGTGGCGGAAAAGGGGGCATGGTGATACGTTTTAGGAACCAAGTTCAGAATAATTTAACATGGGCTGCGAGTGGGGATGCAAATCGGATGTAGCAGGGTGTAGCTCCCGTAGTGAGAGAAATAGCCATAAGACTCCTAGGGGTATCCACAAGACAGTGGGGGCGGATGGAATCTTGGTGGTGGTTAGATGAGGTCCAGGGAATGATGAAGGCAAAAAAGAGAGCGTACACAGATCTGTTGGCTAGTTCAATAGAGGCGGACAGGGTAACTAATAAGGTAAGATATAGACTGGCAAAATAGAAGGCTCGGAAGACTATTGCAGTGGCTGAAGGTAAAGCCTACGAAAATATGTACAGGATTTTGGATACGGTCAAGGGAACACAAAGCATTTTCAAGATAGCAAGAAATAGGGTAAGTAAGACGGTGGATTTTAACGAAGTTTGTTGTATACGTGATGAAACAGGACAGGTGCTCACAGATACCCAAGACATCAAGCGAAGGTGGCAGAGATACTTTTATGGCCTGTACAACGAAGACTCGTTGTTCCACATAGAGTTAGGCGAATTCCCAGGGTCGGGGCACTTTTCAAATGGGTTCTCATAGGGGAGGATCACAAGGGGAAAAATCATGAAGGTTTTAAGGGGGATGGGGAGAGGAAAGGCAATAGGGTCGGACGAGATCCCTATAAAGGTATGGAAGAGCGTAGGTGCTGCCAGTATTAAGTGGCTAGCTCAGCTCTTTAAAGTGATCCTAGAGTCAACCAAGATGCCGGATGAATGGAGATTTAGTAGGTTAATCCCATTATACAAGGCCAAGGGAGACATCCAACAATGTCACAATTATCGAGGCATCAAATTACTAAGTCATACCATGAAGTTGTGGGAAAAGGTAATTGAAAAGCGAATCCAGAGAGCTGCTTCTATATTAGACAACCAATTCGGTTTTCGATTCGATAGGTCCACGACAGAAGCATTAAATCTACTTCGGAAACTAACGGAATGCTACAGGTAACGAAAATGGGATTTGCATCTAGTTTTTGTAGATTTGGAGAAGGCGTATGACAGGGTGTCTAGAGAATTTATATGGTGGTGTTTAGAGGTAAAGGGCATTCCGATGACTTATATCAGAGTTATTAAGGATATGTATGAAGGGGCATTGACTAGTGTAAGGACGATAGGAGGCGACACGGAAGCGTTCTCCATTGGTGTAGGACTACACCAAGGCTCAGCTTTGAGCCCTTTTCTGTTTACATTAGTGTTAGATGTCCTTACCAAACATATTCAAGTAGAGGTACCTTGGTGCATGTTATTTGCGGACAATATTGTCCTAGTGGATGAGACCAAAGAAGCGGTCAATTCCAAGTTAGAATGTTGGAGAGGAGCGTTAGAGTCAAAAGGTTTTAGAATGAGCAGATCCAAGACAGAATATTTAGAATGTAACTTTTCAGGTAGCCAGATGGGACTAGAGACGATAGTCGCAATTAGGATGGACATCATACCTCATAAATCGAGTTTTAAATACCTCAGATCTATCATTCAGAGTGATGGTAATATCGATGAAGATGTGTTACATCGCATTAGATTTGGGTGGGTTAAATGGCGCAGTGTATCAGGTATTTTGTGTAACAAAAGATCCCTTATAAACTCAAAGGGAAGATCTACAAAATGGTGATTCGGCCAACAATGATATATGGGGTAGAGTGTTGGCGTGCTAGACGTCGACATACACGACAGTTGGCAGTAGCAAAAATGCGTATGCTTAGGTGGATGTTTGCCATTACCAAAAGAGATCGAGTCCGAAATCGTGTGGTGAGAGAAAGACTACAGGTGGCTAGTATTACTAACAAGTTAAGAGAGACTAGGCTTAGGTGATTTGGGCATATCCACAGGATGCCATTTGATGCTCCTGTATGTCGGGGTGAGAAAATAAATCTCACTGGCTACAAGAGGAGGAGAGGGAGACCTTATAAGAACTGGAGGGAAGTGATCAGAAATGATTTGTTCGAATTGGCCCTTACTGAGGCCGTGGATAGGAATAGGACGGTTTGGTGCGACTAGATCAAGGTACACGATAACCTTTAAAATCCTCTAGCCTAACCTCCAAAATACAGGTTGTCGGTCGACATCTTTAGCTGCAAATTTCTAACACATAGATGCAAGATGTTTCTCTTTAACACCGTAGGGTGGTCTTACCCACTGGATCTCGTAGTGTAAGCCCTTCACATAACAAGTGGCAAGAGGGGCCGATCTTCAACAACGTGTTAGGTATTAGCTAATCTGGTCTCCTTCAGGTATTTTCTTTACTTATTGTTTATAAATTTATTTACTGATAGTGGTGGAGTGCCAAGTGTATTAATTTATTTACTCCTTTCTTCAGCATCAACCCCCTTTTCACATTCTGCTTTTGAAATTTATTTACTGATTGTGATCGAGTGCCCCGCGGACTCTTTTAATCCTTTATTCAGCATCCACTCCCCTTTTGTACTTTCTGCATATGGGTCTAAAAGAAACAGCTTCTCTACAATGTAGGGGTAGGGTTGCGTATTATCAGACCTCCCTAGTCCCTGTTTTAGTGCGAGACTTCAGACTGGGTGTGATGATGATGATGACCAAAGTTGTTTCGACTAACCTTTTTGTTTATAAATTTTTTGTATAATTCATATATTTCATCATACAATATTTTAATTAGATATAAAGCATAGAATTAATTTTTACTCAATTTTAGTGTAATCATGTTAGTTCACTACCATAGTAATTAATTCAATTAATAACATTTAAAAACTATTTTCAAAGTGTTATTCCACCTTGACCAAGATTTTTCGAAGCAATACTAATTAAGAACAATAGAATATGATTCCTAATTACTTTAGGGTGATAACTCCTATATTGACCACTCAACTACCTCTATATAGTTCTTGTTATATCCAATGACTATCGTCTAAATTATCCTTAACTAAAACAGGTCATAAGGAGTATCAAAGCAGAAAAATCCCTATATAAGATAATTTTAGAGATCTCAAGTCAAAATATTAGTTATAAAATGATTACAATGAGAGTTTTTTTTAATAGATATCCAAGTAATGTTTCAAATAAAATTATCATAAGGAATTAGTTTAATGAACTTATTCTTAGTGGTGGCAAATAGGCCCAGGCCTGGCCTTGCTCAAAGTCAACAAGCTAGACACGATTTGACTAAGCCTTAGGCCTTATCTTTTTTTTTTTAAATTATGCCTCTATGGGCTTAAGCTCTTTAATCTAACTCGACCTGAAGCTTAAAACTTATAGGAAAAAAGATGTTATTTTTTACAAAACGACATTGTTTTTTATTTTTAATTAAAAAAGAATCACGTGGGCTAACTCAGGCTTCAGGCTACTTGAGCCTGATCGAGTTAAGATTCAAGCTTAGACGTATCCAACATCATTGGGCCTTAGGTTGAGCCTTGACTAAAACAAAAGCTATCGGGTCAGGCCTCAGGACCGACCTAGCCCAACCTATTGCAACTCCTACTTATTCTCTAACAAGCAACAATATGTTTGTTTAACTATCTTTATAATTTAGTCCATAAGATTGACTACTTCCTTCATAAGAAAAAACATAACGTATGTTATTCTTTGTACATTCTATTAATGTCTAGTCTAAATAAAACAATGAATAGGAATAATTTAGGAATAATACATCATCATAATTTCAATTGTGATATATATTTATCCCTGGACTTGATTGTTGAGAAAACTTCAAGGACATAACACTTCTTTTTATTTCTTTTTACGATGGGTCTTGAATTTTTAGTTTGTTCTCATGCAGATTTTATGTGAATTTATAAAATTTCCATCTTCTAAATAGGGGAAAACTTATACACCAAGTGTTTGAATTGGTCTTGCTGTATATATTAAAGATAACAGGTATCTGGGTTTGGTCTCATTCTTTGATACAGTCTTGAAGATCCCAACTTTTCATTCTAAATTCCTGCAAATAGTTGTAAATTTAGAATCTTTATAAGTCACTCAAGCTTCATTTAAAATTTCTTGTATCAATTTTGTATATTGTTTTAATCCTTTTATGGTCCATTGATTCAAGCTCTCTAAGTCTAGATCTGAGTCATTTGTCTCTTATACTCTTGATCATGCTTCCTCCTTATCTCTCTTTCAAATGAGCGCTAAGATTCATTGTCAATTGGTTGTTTGGATATGCTATTCTCGCAAATGAAGAATATGTATGGTGAATAGAAACCTAGTGGTGAACCAACTCAAAGACACGATCTTTCTCTCTTTTTTTTCTCTTTCTTAAATAGAAATATTCACGTCTACTACTTTTGTCTTCTTTTTTAAAGTTCTTATCTTGAGAGTTCATAAAGCTTTTCAGAGTGTTTCCTCAAAAGAGTATTCATATGTTTTACAATTTTTGGCTTAGATTTTCCTTATCTACTCAAAAGTTTTTCTCTTTTCTTGTTTTAATGTCCTAGGTTGATGACAAAGTTTTGTTTTTATTTATTATTGACAATGCAATTCACTTATTTTTGTTTGCTAAAGGACTTGTGCTCATATTCAAATTTTCCTTTAGAAATTACAAACTAATGTTATTAAATTTAGTTACTTGTTTATAGCCCTTTTTTCTATTTTGAATAGTATCCTCCATTAATATTTTGTATCTGAAGCTTTCCTTTTGTTGAAATTTGGTTTTCTGTTCTATACTCTTCAAACCCAACAAGTGTTTGGTGTCATCATTACTTGTCCAGATAATTTCTGCTTCCAAATGTTTCTTTCTTTGGCTATAGAAAATATGATGCTTTGTTTTCTTCTTTTGTAGATTCAAGGTGAGCCCATAATGGAGAAATTTCTATTAAACGGTTCTAGCTACGACGAGAATATATAGAGCTAATGTGTGGAATCTTAAACAAATAAGATTGATTTAATTGTTTCTCTTCTCTAGTTAATTGGTATCTTCATAAAAGTTCTTTTCCCTCTATTGGATGAATGTGATTAGTTTCATATTGTGTTTGTTTGTGTTTGATTCATTGCTTTTTGGGTATTAAGATTTCATTTTTTGGTCTTCATAAAACCATTCAAAGTTTTAAATTCCTTTTGTTTGTAATTTTCAATATTTTGTTTATTCCTTTTTTAACTATTAAGTACTGTGTATTATCATTTTACAGAAACCTAGTTGTTAATATTGGTTTAGATTTTAGACCATCTTATTTTAATTTACTTGCAGTTGTGTGTACTTGTGATTTTAATATTCGTTTAATGTGGTACCTATTTTGGGATTTAATATCAATCTTTGTTTCCTTAATCGAGTAATATTAGAGTTGTTTAGGGGCTTATCAAGCTTGTCTTCTATAGCTGGTGTTGGGCATTAGCATAGTAGTGGTGGCTATGACTTCTGATGATAGAATAAGGGCTAGTCCTTCGGCGAATCCCTCAATGAGTTTTAGGCCAAGAGAAGAGATGATGTTGGCAGATTACAGATAGGTTCTTTGAACATTGAGACCCTTACAGGGAAGTCTTTAGTGAGAATTTTAGACAAATATATGATTCATATAGTGTGCATCTAAAAGACAAAGTGGATAGGGGCTAAAGCAAAAGAGATTAATGGATTCAAACTTTGGTCTTTTGGATATTTGAGACGACAGAATAAGGTAGGTATCTTGGTTGCCAAGGAACTCATTCGTCATATTGTGGAGTTAAAGAGGGATAATGATAATATCCTTAAAAATTATGGTGAAAGGTGTTGTTTTCAATGTGGTGTGTGCTTATGCACCTAAATTAAGCACCAATTATGGTAAGAGCTAGATGAGGTTATTCAACAGACCCTTCTTGATAAGAGAGTTATTATAAGAGGAGAACTTAATAGTCATATAGGTGCAACCTCGGACGATTATTCATAGACTCATGGGGGTTTCATATATGGTGATAGGAATGATAATGAGACTTTTTACTAGATCTCATGACAATGTTTGAGTTGGTGATAGGCAACTCTTTTTTCAAGGAAAACGAGGAGCACCTAGTGAGTTTTAATAGTAGAACTATGAAAACTCAAATTCACTACTTCCTCGTAAGGCGAAGCGGTTGACCTAGTAATAAGGATTGCAAGATAATACCTAACGCTTGCCTGTCAACTCAGAATATATTTTTTATTATGGATTGATAGGTGCTTAATTGTTAATACATTTAATCTATGATACTTAGTAATTAATGCTTTAAAATGCTTAAAACATTCACTTGAGTTCATATTTAATTTTAGGTACAATTTGGAAGCTAAAGAGCTCAAATGAGTTGAAAGCATTAATTTGAGCCATTTTTTAGAGATTCACAACCATTTGTCTTTATGGATCAAGAATGAGAAGGATTAGAGCAAGAGAAGATAACAAAATACATAAAATGAACAGCATAAAGAGTGCATGTTTAAGAAATATGGCTCACGACCATTTATGAAATTGTCATGGATGTGAGACATCTCTCACACCTATGACACATATTGCATAGGCGTGACAGTTAAGTCACGCCCATACAAGGTGGCTCGCATCCATAAGTCCCTTGTCTCACACTTACGACCATGAACAACATGATATATACTCATGACTACTATACAGTTTTCCCAAACCCTACTTTTTGGTATAAAAACAATGTTTTGCGGTCAAAACATATATGAAGGTATATGAAATGTTTGAATCTTGGAGGTTTCAAGAGAATGAAGACGAGGGGCAAAGCTCTCATCCTTTGGAGACCTATAGAGGGCTAGGCTTTACTAACCTAGTTTAGAGGTGATATTGACGCTGAAGAGCTCGATTAAGCATACCTTCATCTCTTAGAAATTGATTATGTTATCCTATGTTTATCGTTAGGTATTAGATTAAGATGATTTTAATGCATTCATTGGATTGTTTTATTATGAGCTCATTGCTATAATTTTCAATATATGTAATTGTTATTTTGAGATTCGTTTATGGCAACTAATGGTTTTAGATCATTAGGGATATAATCTATAATTGTTGTGTTTCTGATTGGTGTTGAATCATTAGGGATAACATAACCTAGGTTAAATAACCTGAGCATATGTGGTTGTTGCCTTAATCTCGTAATGCGGTTGTCTAATTAAATTCAGAAAGCTTATCCTAGGTTGTTTAATGGATAGGTTTAATTAATGAGCATCTCTTAATTAAACACAACTTAAGGGAAAGCTGACGTTAATAGAGCTTATTGTTAACTTAAGATTGATAGTTGCTGAGAGAGGCATAAAGATAACAATTCAATGAAGTATGTTCAACTGTGTGTAGGCCAAGATGATGACTGGGTCCCTAATGTATTCATCACTTTTCATCACCTTTAAATGTTTTCTTTAGTTTGTTTTCATTAGTTTAGTTTCATTTTATTTTATTTTAACCTAAACCAAAACCCCTGATAACCTAAACACTGATTCTTTCATAACAAAAACTAACTGAACACTCTTTGTGGGATCGACTTAGACTCACCATTGCTATACTTGTAGGTCTAGTTATTTTGAGTAGTGTTATGACACTACGTTATAGATCTTATAATTATAAGAAAAGAAGCCTTAAAAGTGTACCAAAGTCAAATGGTGGAATCTGAAAGGGGATATGGTAAAAAAAACTTAGGGATAAAGTAATATACATAAATTAGAAGGAGAAGTTAACAAGATATGGGAGAGAGTAGCAACTCTTTTAAGGAATACAACTAAAAAGATCTTGAGTGTTTCTAAAAGGCTTAGGGATAGTAAAATGGAGTGGTGATGGTGGAATGAAGATGTACAAGAAAAGATTAAGATCAAGAAGGATGCCTACAAAGCTCTATTGTATAGCACCATAGAGGTAAGGAGACTAATTAATAGAGAAAGTTACAAACTGGAAAAGAAAAAGGCAAAGAAGATAATTTCATAAGCTAAAAGCAAAGTTTATAATAAATTAAACCAACGATTGGAAACTAAAGATTGAGAAAACGATATATTTAAGTTAGCAAGAGTTAGGGAAAAGAAAGAGAGAGATTTAGATAAGTATGTTGCATAAAAGATGAGGGTAGGTGCTTATGACTGAAATTGACACAAGAGTAGATGGTAGAGATATTTCTTTAACTTTTTTAATGAAGTTGTAAGGGAAATCATCTTATTAGGTGATCTTAGCATATCGAACATGTATTATAAATTTACTTATTGTCGGTAGATTACAAAGGAAGAAATTAAACGAGATTTGAGGAAGATAAATAGTGGAAGGGAAATAAATCCTAATAAGATACCTATAGACGTGTGGAAGAGCCTAAGTAAAGAGGGCCTTACTTAGCTGACCAAGCTTTTTAATATGATTCTTAAATACGTTAAAATTTCATATAAGTAAAGACTTGGTATGTTAATTCCTCTATACAAAAACAAAGGGGACATAAAAAATGTAACAATTATAGAGACATCAAACTACTTAATCACACCATAAAGTTATGAGAGAAGGTGATTGCAGAGGGTGAGAAAGTGTGCACTATCTCAGAGAATCAGTTTGGGTTCATGTCAGAAAGGTCCACATCAGAAGCTTTAAATCTTTTTAGAAGATCAAATAAATATAATAGAAAAAGACAATATAACCTACATATAGTTTTTATTAACTCATAAAAGACGTATGATAAGGTACCCAGGGAAAACATAGAGAGGTGTTTAAAAGTTAATGGAGTTCCTATAACCTATATACCAACTATTAATGATATGTATGATTTTGTTCACAATAGTGATGGATGAACTAACCAAGAATATTCAAAGGAATGTGCCTGTAAGCGATCTAGAAGGGGGGTTGAATAGATCTTTAAGCTTTTTGTAATTTTCTACAATAAAATCAGAAGTTAATT
>JANZLD010000006.1:43058635-43068969 GCA_026413575.1 Erythroxylum carthagenense | reverse complement strand
AAAATCTTGGGGGGCCCAGTGGCCCCCCAAGTCTCAATGTGCCTTCGTCCCTGAGTCCAACACATTTATAACAGTATCTTTAACCTTAGACCAATAAGAATTCAACTTCTCTACCATCTGCTCCCCCATAATCCGAATAACTTCATTAGAATCAAACATCCACATTGATAAATCATGCCTTATGTTGGACATAGTACTAAAGATACTATGCAAAGTTGGATATTTTGTTACCGAGAACAATTTAGTCGCATTATAGAATAATTCCAACTTTATACAAAGTTCTATAGCTAAGTCCCATTGATCTTCTGTTGACATACAGGTATATTGAGAATCCTTTTCAGCTAGTCTAATAAACACTTAAGCATATAGGATTGCCAACTCTAACATCTTAAAGGTTGTGTTCCATTTGGTTAGACAATCCAGAACCAATTTCTTTGAACTCAGAACGCAGGAAATTTATACACCATTTTCAAAAGTTCCAACTCTTTTAGGAGTTTTACTCTAATATAGAACACTATTTCAAATACAATCTATTGCTTCCTTTATCGTCTCCAACCCATCCTTCACAATCAAATTAAGAATATGTGCAAAACAATGAATATGAAATAACTTAGCTTTAACCAATAAGCTTCCAACCCGCATCGTACCCTTCAACTTTTCAATCATAGCATCAATCGTGCTACTGTGATGATGGATACTTATATGTTGATGTTTAAATTCATCAAATAGTCTTTTAACACATTTGCAAATTTTTCACTTATATGTCGTGCCGGCACGTAAATAAACCTATCATATATAAATATTACCAAAATTAATCACAAACTTATAAAATAACAAAACAGTAAATGATAACAATATTAAAGAATATAAATTACCTCAAAAGTCTATTGCATAATGTCCAATTATTATCAATATAATGTGTTGTTGGTGTTTTGGTCTGTTGCTCATCTCTAACACTTTTTCTCACTCTCTGCATTTTATCTCCTTTATGTCGCCAGCGCTTTGCTTGTGCTCTTGTCTCCTGTGTGCTTTCGTTTTAGTATACTGGAATGCTGCTGTGGTTTTGTTTATTTTCTCTAGTCCTGCTATGTCGTTTTGTACTAATGGACTTTGCGTTGATGTTGTTTTATCTTCACAGATGATGTGATGCTTCTGCTGCCCGTGGCTACTTCTCTCCATCCTATTCACTTTTAATGGGTTGCCTCTATATTAGAAATCATTTATCAATCACCTTCACCTGCCAGAAACATCCATTTATTATTATATTATTATTAAATGTTAGTACTAAATTTATAGCTTAATATTTTATAAACTAATTAACTGATTTTATTTTTATTTATTTTGTAGGAAAGAAATCAACAGTGAACTTTATCCTGAAGAATTGCTGGAAAATTTTACCTTAGAGAGTTTTAGCTTAAATCAGTATATAGTAATTTGAGATAATTGTAATAAATAATTTTTTTGGATATTAAAATTTTCAATTTTATATATTAGAAATTAGAATTTTGTACATTTTGATAATATATTTTATATATAGTAATTTTTTATTTACTTGTCTAATATTGTCTTGGCACTAAAAATCCGTATCATTTGTGACAGCTTCTATTTTATGGCCACCAATGCAAAAAATTTTACCGATTAAGTAATTAAATTGTTAAATCTAATAATATTATTTGTGATAAACATGAACACATTAGTGATAAATTTATTGTAACATATATTCTTTATTTAATGACAATATTATTATAACATATAACTTTCATACTTGTGACAAATTTTGTTACACAATATAGCCACTGATGCAAATTTCTTTTTACAGCTAATGTAATTCCGTTAATGAATTGATAGTTTTATTTGTGATAATAATAAACACATTAGTGACAATACTTTTTGTAAGAACCAATTTTCATTTTTATGATGAAATGATGTTGGTACTTTTTTATTAAAATATTAGTGATCAAGAAGTAATAGACACTGATAAAAAAAATTATTAGTGACCAATATTTTGTCACTATTTATAATTAGTTTAGTTGTGATAATGTTGTAACAATAAAAAGAAGTATTATTATGACTTTATTCGTTACTACTTTATATTATTTGTATCAAAAAAATTATCATAAATATGTAACATTGCTGTGACCATATAATGTTGTTACGCATTCTATAGGTTTTAGTGTTGGCACTTTTGTCACAATATAATGAAGTATTATTACAACTTTATTTGTCACTACTTTATATTATTTGTGTTGACAAACTTGTCATAAATAAGTACAGTTGTTGTGACCATATAGTGTTGTCACACATTGGATGGGTTTTAGTGTCGGCAATTTTGTCACAATAAAATGCAGTACTGTTACGACTTAATTCGTTATAACTTTATATTATTTGTGACGATAAACTTGTCATAAATATATAAAATTATTGTGACCATTTAGTTTTGTTACACATTTCACAAGTTTTAGTGTCAGTAATTATGTAACAAAAGTTTTGCATAATCGTGACCATTTCTTAAATTAGTCACTATTTTATTAGTGACGGAGGTATTTGTGACGGGAAGTAACGACTTAAAAAATTGGCCACTATTAATAACAGTGACAAATATTATTGCTTTTAGTGACAATTTATATATTCACTAAAAATATAATTTTTTGTAGTGATTACTAGTGGAAGGAAAGTAACTTCAAAATGTTTTCAACAAAAAAATGATTTGGTTTTCAACTTAAAAACCAAGTGAAGGAATAACTGATGATCCATAGAATACACACTAAATGCTCCAACTCTCTTGCTCTTAATTAGAGTATCATTGTTCCTCTCTCATTAATATAAAATAGTTGTTCCTCTTTAAGAGATGTTGCATGCCTACTATTTTGTTCAAAAGTTGTTCCTAACGAAGTTATTCCTTTAACATCAACATAGCAAGAATTTTCAGAAGATCTATCATCCCTAGGTTCTATTCCTTATGTTAGCAATCTCTTGTTAGTTTGTCTTACAGGCTTGGCTCAAAGTGCTTTTGGCGTTTGGTCAACTTACTTGTTTTATAACTTTATTTTTAATACAAATTTATCTTTTAGAAAAGTATAACTAAAATTTTTATTTATACCTCCCCCTCAAAATTTTTTTTTATTTACCTGAATTTTCTTTTCTATTGATTGGTTATGACGAGGGTATTTTAAAAAAAATCAACGTAAACCACTCTCCAAGAACAAATACAGATGATAGCAAATCTTTTTCATGTGTTTATGACCGAATGTTCAAACCTATTTCTGCAAGTCGGGCTCCTCTCTATTGGAGTTATTTAACTTTCAAATAGGAGAACGGGGCATACCATCGATGTGTAGAAGCTGGAGCAGTCCAATGGCTTCCGTTCTATGAGCTCGAATAAAGAATCCCTTGGACTCCAATCGCTTGAGCACCAGGCAGAGAGGGTCCTTAAATTCGAGAAAGGGCCGTAAAACTAAACAAAGATTGTCAGTAGGATATTCAGTTCAAGCTCCCGACTTCAGGCCTGGGTTTTCGGCTACTCGTCGATGACTACTCCGATAAGGTAGGGCAACATGCTGTCTATTGTCTATCACTTACGAACTGCATTGTATGGCCTGGGTTGTATTGAAGATTTGTATCTGTTAATCTATTTCCGCTCTTCACAGACACTCCTTTCCACAAACATTCACAAAAGGAGCTAGAAAATTAAGACGGTGTTGTGTTCTTGAAGTGATGATTTAATTTCTTTTTATTAGTCAAAACTTGGTTGTTTTCTTTTGCATTGGCTTTTGTGTTTCCCATGTTACAAGTCTTCCCTGTTGTTGACTTGGGGCTTTACATTATGAGAGTAGGCCACTAAAGAAGCCTTTCTTCAATAATTTTTCTGTTTGGGTGAGAGTTTATGAATGTACCTCCCTCAATATGTTACTCTAGAGTTGGAAATTACGACTTAAAAAATGAATATTTAAGTTGGCTTAATGTATGTGGCCCTTCAAGAAGATTGATGTATGGATTTCATCATAGTTTCGGTTTTTACGTTTCGATTTTTTCTTGACAGAACTTTTGATTCTCTGAAATATCATCTGGCTTTAGAAAATTAGTTGTACTAATGTCTGCTAGGAATACATTGTTTACAAATTAAGAATGAATAATGTATGCGAAAACATTTTTTATGTGTTGAATTCTGCAACTATTCATTGAATGTTGTGGCCTTCCATCTAATTGCTGCTGCATAATGTTATAGCTGCGATTTATGACTGAATCTAGGCCTTTTGACATGAATGGTGGAATTAGTCGGCCAAACCCCAATCCTTCCTCACGGCATGTTATTGCAGTGGCCCCCTTGAATAGCATGCCATACATTGATCCACCTGCACCACTTGGTGATGGAGCATCAATTCCAAGTGATAGCGACACAAAACCTGTGGAAAGAGTTGGGCCATCTACGGTGTATTTTCCCTCTAGCACAACTCAAAAGGAGTGGGATTCTGTTATAGTCTCTACCAAAAACGCAGTTGCTCTGGCTGGGAGTGCAGCTAAGGGAAAGGTTGGACCAATTGTAGGACTCATGGACATTGGAGAAAGTGAAGATGCCTACTTATTTCGTGTCTCCCTGCCTGGGGTAGCAAGGGATCAAAGTAAGTGCTTTTTTCTTTTCAATTGTTGAAGGTAATCAATCCTGCACTAGATTTGTAATTGCATTGGACGCTGATTAAATGCTATTGGAAGAGTTGATCATTAAAGCCTGTTTTTTGATCCATTTTACAAGTTTATGGTGTGTGATTACTGCAGATCATTGAAGCCTGTTATTTGATCCACTTTACAAGCTTATGACATGTGATTACTACTTTTGGTGGTTGGCATTGGACTTGGATTCTGTCTATTAAGAATTTATTATGCATCATATGATAATCAAGATGTATTTTGTTTGCTTTCTAATTATTTTATACGTTGTGAAAGCAGAGGATTTTAGTTTTGACATTAATCCTGATGGAATGGTGCGCATTAAGGGAGTGACAACAACAGGTGAGAGAACAGTGTGTAAACACTCACAAGTCTTCAAGATGCAAACTCAAAATCTCTGCCCACCTGGCCGGTTCACTGTCACCTTCCGGCTTCCTGGTCCAGTTAATCACCTACAATTTTCAGTTTTCTTTGGGACTGATGGCATTTTTGAGGGGGTTGTGAAGAAATGCTAACTAAAAACATTTCTGAGCCTTTGGTTCCTGAGGAAGAAAGTACCAATTAATTTGATGATTTCCTGATCGATAAATATAACTAGAGGACTCCAATCAACTGGACTGGGTTGGTGGGGAAACAATTTTCTTCAATGGAGCTATGTGCATAAAAGCATAACATTGATGAGTTGGAGCATCATGTCAAGTTTGGCCGACATGCTGGTCAGTTATCTACAGGTTGCCTTTTCCCTGTTACTTTTTAGCCTCTCACATGGGAGCACGACATTTGTAACAGGTAAGTTGTTGTATATTTGTAGTTTCATTTAACACTGCATTGATTCAATGTATGGCAAAATTTTACACTATCCTATGTTGCAACGTTTGTGTTTCCATTTTACTTGTGTTTTCTTCTTCTTTTTTCTTTCATTTTAAATTCTTAATTTTGTTAAATCTGATTATGTTAACCCTCCTTTCATCTAATATGAAGAAATTACATGTATTTTGTAAATCTGGTATGTAACTATAGTTTGAGTAAATAATTTGACATTGATCATTTTCGAGTCCAGTGTTCTGCAAGGGGGCCACATTGGATTGGAGTAAATTTCATGACCAATTGTTTCATTCCCGGATATCAGTCAGCAAGATAATCTGCTTATAGTCGTTGTCCACAAAAAAATTTGCTTAACTAAGGAGAATCACAAAAGTTGTACCAATGAATGCATAGCAATATTAGCGTCATTCTGCTAGTGACAATGACAATGGTACACTGGCCGCATTTGTTCCCCTTAACCTCTTGAGACTCTCACTGTGTGCCTTTGGTGCGTTCTAGGATCTATCCTCTAGAGACACACTTCTTCAGTATAAATGTATTCACTGATAGCCTCATCCCCCAAGGCTCGACCTGTGTTATTTCGTTCTTCAACTTGTCCCTTCTGCGTGTCATTGTAGTTTTGCAGAGAACTGTCTAGAAGTTTGTCCACCAGAAACCTGCACAGTACGGGACGTCATAAACTACCTTAATTATCTCTCTATGCATTCATGTTTAGAATATCGCTTGATGATTTAAACATCCAAGGTCTATTTCAAAGGCCTGTTGTTTAATAAATCTTTCGATTAGTACTCGATCGCAAGCAGAAATATGGACCATTTTCTACTACCTCATGACAATGATGTTCTGACATAAAAATTTTATATACTTTGACATAACACAAGTAACCGAAGCCGTGAGAGAATCACAGTCAAGAGCTCTGTACTCCAAATGCGAAGACTTGAAAAATATACAAGTAGCACTAAAAGGATACTAGAAGCAGAATTGGTCTATTGTTCAACTCATTTGTAAGTCGTTGTTGCAATGAAAAAATGAAAACTTTAGAAAACTTTTCATGAAGGTGGCAATTATAGGACATCTTCAGCAGATGAAACGAGTGTGTTTTGTTTAAAAGAAAAGCAAATGCAAAACTTGTCTCTACACAAAAGAACGTAAAACCTGTCTCTAAAAAACAAAATAAAGATCCTGGATAATTTTAAAAAATAAAACTTGTAGCTTTTCCTATTGCATAAAAAAGTTATGTTATTTCTCTTCTCAACTTTGGAAAGTAAGGAAGAAGTTTTGAACCTCTCAACATATCCATGTGTTGGTTTATTATGTTAATCAATCATTTCGTTGCATATTTTTTTTTTACATAATTAATCAAGGATATTGTTTATCTTATGCATATTTATTTAATTAACTAAATATAAGGTAAAGTCTATGAAATTAACAAACTTTGTAAATAAAATTTTGACGAGATCATACCTATAAGATTCATATTACATTCATGTATTATTACTAAATTGCTTCTAGTCATTGCTCTAAGACTAGACTTAATAGAATAAAAAGACTATCACATATTATGTTTCTTTCTTAGGAAGAAAGTAGTCAATTTCATAAACCAAAGTATGTAATACTTAAACAAACATATTGGTACTTGTCAGAGAACAAGTTCAATAAATTGATCTGACATGAGAATTTCACGTGGAGCATTACTTAAGTGTTTATGAAATTGATCATTGTGATTGTTGTATAAGTGATTATTTGACTTAAGGCTTTTGAAGTATCTCATATAGGGATTGTTATACTTTGATACTATTTAGGACCTATCTTAGTCAAGGGTAATTTGATTGGTAGTCCTTAGATATGACATAAACTATGTAGAGAAAATTAAGTGATCAATATAAGATTAGTCATCCTAAAGCAATTAGAAAGAATGTTTCATTATTCTTGATTAGTATTAATTAGAGAAATCCTTATTCAAGGTAGAAAAATATTTTGAAAATTTTCAAATATCATTAAAACAATCAATTTTTATTACTAAAGATTGATATGATTAGACTTAAATAGAGTAAATATTGATTTCATACTTTATGTCCAATTCAAATATTATATGATGAAAAGACTAAATTATATAGAAAAACAATCACAAAAAAGTTAATTAAAACTATTTTGGACATTCTTAACATTAAAGTGGTTATAATATATTTTTATACTTCACCTTGAAGTATAGATATAAATTGTTTAATTATATAATGTAAGATAA
This sequence comes from Erythroxylum carthagenense, assembly GCA_026413575.1. Classification (NCBI taxonomy): domain Eukaryota; kingdom Viridiplantae; phylum Streptophyta; class Magnoliopsida; order Malpighiales; family Erythroxylaceae; genus Erythroxylum; species Erythroxylum carthagenense. Next base: position 43,061,234 of record JANZLD010000006.1, on the reverse strand, counting down.
ACTAAAGGAGTTTAATTTTTTTAACCATACAAATATAGTTTAGGATTACAATTTATATCTATTTTTAACATATTTGAGAACTTAACATGTCGCAAATAAAGAATGATTAAAGAGAAAAAGATTAACAAGAGATTACAAATTTGAAGCCAAATACTAATACAATGCAAAACTAGCAAGGGCTTAACCAGCTTGACTAATCCCAATTATACAGCTACTAGGCTACTAAAAACTTAAAAGATTAAAGAGAAAAGAGGAAGTTTAGACTTGTTAAGTCATAAGGTAGCAAGTTTCAATTATCACTAAAGCAGTGTTATAGTCTTGCATTCCAGGAGTTAGTCATAAGTGTATCCGAATATCCTACTTAGAGTGAGGTTAGGACTCATTTTGTTAGTTAATCCATTTGTTAAAAAATTTCCCTTATTTAATTGATTTTTTTGTGGCTAAAATCATTCTAATTCATCTTTTGGTCTTTGTGAAACCTAGTATTGTTGTTGAGCCCCGAATTTTTTTTCTTGTTCAGTTAAGCATGATTTAAATAAATTATAAGGTTTTGATAGATTAATTTTTAGAGTTAATTATTATGTTAGTAGGATTTTATTACATTGGTTAGTTGAATTAAAGTAGTAAGAGTGTATAAAGGGCAATTTTGGCATGTCATTTAAGTATAAAAGCCATAAAGCATAAAGGAAGGGCAAGGTTGACATTTCACACTCATTAAGGGTATAATTGGAAAAAGAAAGTGTAGTCTTGCTCTTAAGAAGGAGAAAAACGAGAATGAGGGAGAGACAGAAGAGAAAAACGAAAAAGAAGAGAGAAAGGAGAGAGGGGTTCGTTCTTAAGAGAAACGAAGGAAGATCAAGTTAGGGTTTCATCTTTTCTTAGCTTTCAAGCGTGATTTTAAGGTTGTTCAAGAAGAGAAAAAGAAAAAGGAAGAGAAGAGCTTCAATTTGAGCCAAAAATCTCTTTATTTGGTGAAGATTCAAGGTAAGTCCATTCCTAATCCTTTGAACTTTTGGAAGAGTTTTAGTTCATGAAGCTTAGGAAATCCATGGGTTTAAGTATTCTAGAATCAATTTTAGTGAATATGCCTTTTGGGTTCTCAATTTGTATTCCTATTGAATGAGATTTTTGACCATGTTAAAGACTTCTCCTACTTGCCCACTAGTAGCATAGAGCTCCTTCACGGACTCCTTTATGTTTAAGAACTACGCAATACCATTATATGGGTTTGTGATAGTCCATTATGTTATTGCTGGAGATTTGCAAGAACTCCCTCATATTTATGAACCTACCCATACTATTCTAATTGCTTATGTGTTTATGATTTGTTGAAAAGTTTGATGAATACATGACTTATGTTGTTTATGAATTGTTTGACAAGTTGAGAATTTGAGAAATACGTGTTTTATGGATTCAATGCAAATTTACTGTGGCAATGAATATTTTTAATGGTTTTGCTTGTTTTTCCGTTATAAACTTATTACCTATGAGCTTTTAAGTTCACTCTCATTCCTCTTCATCTCCAGGTGATAAGCAAGAGATCGAGTGATTGAAAATCAATGCATCACTCCAAATCTGCATATTTTTATATTTTAAGTTAGTTTATGGAAAACATAAGGTTTTAGTTGCATTTCAAGTATTACTCGTTCATGTATATTTTATATTTTGGATTATGACACCAATGATGTATTGTGGCCTGAAATGACCATTAAAGCTTTGTAAAACTCTTTTCTTTTGATGTTAATAAAATATATTTGTGTTTTGCTCATAACTTTCCAAGTTTTCACATTGCATTTTGAACATTTCATAGGGGCAAAATCTGTGTTCTGACTTCAAGAGAAAAACTGTATTAATCTAGACTGATTTAGACAAAGTTTTCTTTTTGAAGATGTAGTTTATCATCTTAGTTTTTCAACGATATAGAATATGAAATTTTTGAATATTAGAGTTGAGAGATATGTTCTTTATAAGTTAGTGATGTTGCCTAGGATGTATACGGGATAGCTACAGTAAATTGTGATTTTGACCCTCTTGGAGGCAAAATCTCTCTTTGAGGTTTTACGTAAGTTGTAGATCTAGAAGATCTCTTTGAAAACGTCCTAGTGAATGACCTTAATCTAACATCTCTAGTGAAAGTTATGTCTATTGTCCCAAAATAGGTATAGTTATAAATTATGGACTTATCAATGCTTTTCTATAATACATTTAGGCTTGAATGGAACTTGGAATGTACTTAGTAGAGAAAAAAATGAGTGATATGTTAGGGTGATGATTGAGGAAATAAATATAAGAATGGATTTTCGTATATCGATTGATCAAATAGGGAATTTTTGGGATGGTATGAGAATGAAGATGAACTGATGATGGCTAATGAGATTACATTGAAATAGACCAACAGGGTAATACACTCACGCTTTATGATTCCAAAGTTGGACTCCGAAAACGAGGTCCAACAATTGTGTTTCCTCTATATTGCATATATAATGCAATTGAATGCAACTTGAAAGACCCTCTTATCAGTATGTAGGAAAATCCCGGTGTGAGCATCACATGCCCACGGTGCGGAAAACAAAACTTTTTTGTTCCGGGAAGTTCCCGA
>JANZLD010000006.1:42823738-42835149 GCA_026413575.1 Erythroxylum carthagenense | reverse complement strand
TGACTACCGTTTAAACGACCTTTGATAAAATAGATCACGAGTAGTATCAAAACATAACAATCCCTATACAAGATAACCTTGATGACCTCAAGTCAAAGGATCACTTATACAATCATCACAATGAGAATTCCGTAGACATACAAGTAATTTCTCAAATGAATATCTCATATCGGGTCTGTTCCGTGAACTTGTTTTCTAACAAGCACCCACCCGTTTGTTTAAGTATCTCTATACTTTAGCCTATGAGATTGACTACTTCCTTCATAAGGAACAACAAAACATGTGCTAGTCTTTTTACGTTCTATTAATGTCCAATCTTAATAGAACAATGAATAGGAACAATTTAGGAATAATACATAAATGCAATATGAATCTCATAATTATAGTCTCATTATAATTTCATTTGCAATGTATAATTATTCCATGGACTTTATCATATACATCTAAACATGTACAAGATAAAGAATGCCTTTAAATAATTTGTCTCTAAACTACAACCAAATCGATTGGCTGTAGGGCATAAACCAACAAAACATGCTAGAAATAACACTTAGTGTGGTTCATTGATTATAAGTTTTATGACTATAACATTCTATTTAGCATTTATTAACATGTTTTTAAATAACATTCTTTAAACAAGCAATGTCATGTCCCAAATCTTGTTTGTCTTTACCTAAAGTAAGCAAAGTTTAAATATCACAATAAGATAATAAATACATTGAAATATCAGGTGTTTAACATTAATGTTTGATAGACTCATACATGTTCTTTGTCAAATAATTTACCCAATTTTCCAAGAGTCGACTTTACCGGCAATGGTCTATAAGGTAACGAGCTCAGGAGTGTCATGAGCTAGAGGATCATCCTCAACTAGTGTCATAGTTGCAGAAGTTGCACCAATATCTTGAGCATGGCTGGAGGGACAAGGTGGGTGAATGGCAGGTTGTTGAGGCAGGTATACCTAAAAAGTGGGGCGGGATCAAAATAGCTATTAGTATCAAATTTCGGGACATTGTGTGCTGGAAAAATGTCAGAGACGAGGTAAGGAAAGGTGATGGCATTGGTGAATTTGGTGGTAGTGATGGAGTCATAAAGGATGGAGGCAATAGCATCAGCCATATCGACCAAGCAACCAGTCATTAGGAGGTAGATTTGTAAGGCTTGTTGTTTTGTTACATAGGTGAGGTGAGTGTTCAGGACAATACTGTTGCAAACTAAATAAGGCCAAGGACAAGCTACGGGTTAGAGATCATATTGTTTTAGGTAAATTTGATAATAGCGAGGCCGATGCCATTTGGCACCCTCTTGATAGGGGGTGAAAATAAGGATAGTTGTGGATAAGCTGATCATAATGGCAACGGAGGATGTTAGGAAGATTGAAATGGTGACGGATACTGGTGGTAATGAATGCATTGGGTGCTTTAATACCACGGTAGTTAATTTCCATGGTATCATTGAATCAGGCGTATGTATAAAAATGGCGAACAAATTTATCATTACCTCGAGCACGGGATTTAACGAAGCCTGTGAGTTCTGAAGCAATAAGTTACTGCACGAAGGGATTGTCAGGGGGAGCTAAAAGAAAGGGTCGCTCTTTACTGAAAGGCCTAGTGATTACTGTCTTATAGAGTTTCGCAAAAGTAAAACTATTTAAGGAATAAGAATCAAAGAGGGATATGAGGGGCAATAGGGGTAGTAGAGACAAGGAGCTTAACTCAAAGCCTTGTCCTGTAGAAAATGCACACTGAAACATAACTCAACAAATGAGTAAAGAAAACTAAAAATAATGACAAGCAACTACAAAAGCATATTCAACAATCCTAGGTATCCTAACCAAAATGAATCTAAAGGCAAAATGGAAAAGGAAAACAAGATAGTCAACCCACTCTACCCTAAACACTACAGAAACTAAGAAAAAAAAGGAAAAGAAGAAACACCTATGAAAATTAAAGGATGCGCAGAGGGTCGGAAGGAAAATGTTGGGTTAAGAATCTCATGGATGGCCATGCCAAAAAATCAAGGTGAAAAAGAAGGAAGGGGAGTCGAAGGGTTTAAATAGGGTTTAGGTTTGTGAAATGACAGAAAGGATAGAGGGAATATGAAAGGTTAAGAGAAAATAGAGGTGGAATAGTAATTTCTCCAGATAAAATTTACGTAGATTAAACCTTCGCTGCGGTGCAAGCTGAAATTTATCGTGGCGAACTTAAGCCTAATTATAAAAATAGCAAAATATCGATGTTTCATCGCGCGAAATGAAACTCACACCGCTGCGAAATTAACCCAAAAGGAACACAGAAGAATGATGGGGATTGTCGCAACGACGTGGAATGCACGAAACAGCGAAATTATCCCAAGAGGAACAAAAAGAAATGAGGTATCTTTATTGCAGCAATGTAGAATCCACGCCACGACCAAATTCGCCCGAAAGAAATAGAAAAGATGTGAGGAACTTTTGCCGCAGTGACGTGGAATGCACGCCATGGTGAAATTTACCCGAGAGCAATATGAAAGAAATAGGTAAGTTCACCACCGCGACGTGGACTTTACGCCGCAGTGAAGTTTACCTCAAAGGAAAATGCAAGCAAGAAAGAAATGAGAAACATAACTCACAAACAAATGACACAAGTTAAATACTCAATAACCTTAGAGATCATGTACAAAATCATCAAGCACCAGATAAGCCCAACAAAATAAAGTGCAACATAATTAATGACATCAATTTCCTCAAACTTGAAGATGTATCATGCATCAGGCCAACAAGCACAATAAAAATAAAACAGGAGAGGAATTATTAAATTGAAAAAATGCTGATTAAACTAAAAGCTAAGCTAATTTCCTATTAAAATGGTTTCTCCCCCACACTTATTCAACAAACTAATGCATCCGACAATGTCATAATCAGTCACAGAGTAAGAGTAAGTAAACAGGTAAAGGAAAGAAACAACCTGATGATTACAGAGGTTGCTCGTTCTCCTAGTGAACCTTCGACAGATACCCGTATTATAGTAAGACAACTTTACCACTTGCATGTCGGTGTCAGCCTCCTCAATTCCAGATTCACCTGAAACATTAACGAAAATCCTTTCTCCCAAGGGGTCATTATTGACAATCGAAGAATTCAATAAGTACAGTGTAGAGATAGAGTAAGCATTTTGGAGTTCAAATTTAGAGTATGCATCATCAATAACAATATCAAGCATGTTAACTCCTAAAAGTAAATAATCCTCATGGGGATGTTTCATTGCTTCATACATGTTAAAGCACACTTTTTGATCTCCTACCTCCATAGTGATGGTACCTTCTTTCATATTAATCGTAGTACTAGCAATCCTTACGAAAGGTCTACCAAGAATCAATGTATTGTCCTGCACAACTTCAGAAGACATGTTAAGAACATAAAAGTTAGTGGGAAAGATCAAAACCTTAACTTGGATCAAAATGTCCATTATAATGCCCACAGGATGCCTAAGAGACCTATCAGCCAATTGTAGAACTATAGATGTAGACTTTTGACTTTTGACTCCTAATGATGTGTAGACAAATTTAGGCATAACATTAATTGCTGCCCCCAGATCTAACAAGGCCCCCCCTATGATAACTTTACCTATGGTGCACAGGATAGTGAAAGATCTAGGGACTTGGCATTTTACGGGGATTTGAGGTTTAAACAATGCAGACACATTTGAGCTGACTTATACTCTTTCATTTTGTTGGTGCATAGGTCTTTAAGGTACTTAGCATACACAGGAACCCTTTCACAAGGTCAACCAAAGGGATATTGACTTATACTCTACCAAACAAATCAATGATATCTTTCTCATGTTTAGTATCAATCATCCTTTTGCTAAACAAATACAAATTAGGAAAAGGACAATCTTTAAGATTACCTCCTCGTTATTGGCTTTATAAGCTCCTTGCTTGCTTGATTCCTGGTCGCTTTCAAAATTCTGTTCCTTACTCTTTAATGATTTAGACTCCTCTTAAGTTAAAAGTGATCTCTCCTTGGAGCTTTCAGACTTCTTGGCTCTTGCAGATGTTGAAGGCACTTCTTCACATTCAATCTCCTCTTCATCTACTCCCTCATCTTGATTACTAAACCTCACTTGCTTCCCATTTCGAAAAGTTATGGCATTCAAGCTCTTGCGGTTCATAACAGCATTGGAGGGAATAGTTCCACTGCTCTTAGCTTGGTTCTCACTCATGTTGTTGGATAGTTGAGTGATATAGGAGTTGATATTCTCAGCCTTCGTCTCCCAATGCTCCATTCTCTTCTCTAGAGCATTGAACTAAGCAACATTTTTAAAAGAGTCCTGTTGAATTAGAGAGGCTATGGTAGTGAACTGATTGTTATTCGAAATCCTCTCCTCCTTTATTAATGCCATAATGTTATATAGAAGTTGATTAGTGTCCTCCTTTGGTGGGATAGTTAGAGCTTCCTGTTGGTTGTGGACATGGTTTATGGAAAAACCAATCCCTCCACTTGTTGAAATCTATTTGGACCTCTTCCTTCTTCATTTCTCCAACTAAGTCTAGGATTTGCTTTCCATCCCTTATTATAGGTGTTAGAATAGGGATCCCATTTCTGATTGGGCTGACCTTGATAAACGACAGACACCTTTTCATAACGACCGAGGTAGATACTAGAGATATACATTACTGACCCATAAGTATCACAACTATGTGTAGTAATATCCATAGAAGGTGTTAGACAATGCACACTCATGTTTTTCAACTCTGTAGTGATGAAGGACAACTGCAAAGTTACTTTACTTTCCAAAGCGTCAACCTAGACTTCAAACTTTCCATTCTTCTGGAATGCGCTATTGAAGCTCCCAACTTATGTACACCTCTGGTGTCTCTAACACTTAACTATTGGTGATTTAAAGCCATCTTCTTAATTAGATCCCATGCCTCCGAAGCTGTGAGGTCAATCAAAGAACCTCCTTAAACCGCATCCAACATACCTTTGTCTTGACTTTTCAGTCCATCATAAAAGTACTGCATTAACTATTCATCAGGTATTTGATGGTGGGGGCATCTGGATAATAGATCTTGAAAATGGTTCCAAAAGTCATAGAGGGACTCATCATAATCTTGACGTGCCCCGTAGATCTCCTTCCTCATTGATGAAGTTCTGGAGGTCAGAAAATACTTCTTAAAAATTGTCTTTTGCAGATTGGCCTAACTACGGTAGGCATTCACCACATGTCTTGGGAGGCTCATATATCACTCTCTTGTTTTAGACCCTAAGGATGGATGAAAGACTTTCCATAATACTTGGATAAGAGAAGCTCCTACCAATTCTGTACTCTGACAAATCATGGACAACAATTTTAAGTGAATGTAGGGATCTTCTCTTATCAAGCTATGAAATTTAGGGAGAGAGTTAATAAGCAATCCTTTAACTTCAAAATTCATATCAAAATTAGGGCAAGTAGTAGCAAATGGATCATAATTCACATTAGAGGTAGTCGCTTCCCTAACAGTCCTTCTTCTTTGATTTCCATTATTCTCACCAACTCGCTCCTGCTCCCCATTACCTCCATTATCACCATTCCTAGGTTGATTAGCATTCAGGTTAGGGTTTTGCAAAAAAGCTAGGTTTTCAGCAGCCATTATCAGTCCTTCTAATGATTCACTCTCACTAATTGACTGACTTGACTCCACTGAGATAATCTTCTCTTTAATAACTACCTTGCTTCTCTCTTATTCTTTCCTCTCCTTTCTGATTTTTCCCAAACGTCTCTCAATTTTTGGGTAGAAAGGAAGAAGTTTGGCTTTTCGGGGTATACAAGGGAACAATTCAAATGAAAATAAAAGGTAACAAAATGGACTTGCAAGCACATAAAGTCAAATAAACAATAATGAGATGTGATATATGCAAGTATGTAGGTGTGTGAGAGTATGTATAAAAATATGTATGAAAGTATGTATGTATGGATCAAAAAACAATCAAAAGAAATGTTTAAAACTATATGGGTGCAAAAATGCTAATTATGAAAAGTGTAAAAAGTTTAGTATCCTTTTGTTTGTATTTACAAAATTTTGATGCTATGCAAAGAAAATCAAATCCTATACTATTGACAAATATGAAGATAAACTATCTAGAATGCAATCTAAGTAAAAGGCTCCGAACCTCACTTAGCAGCAAAATGACAGAAGCTAACCTAGAGAACCAATTTCTTGGTTCCCCAACAATGATGTCATTTTGATTCAGAACTTTGTTTGTAACCGTAGAGGTTAAATAAAAATAATAATCCAAAGATTGCAATATAGGATGCAACGTTGGGTCGTCTCACTTAATCGGAACTTAAAACGAATGGACCTAAGTTAACTTATGTGTCGTGAAATGCAAGCTAATTTAGTAAGGAGGGGGTTTTGATCTTTTATAATATTAACTGTGCTAAATTGAATTGGAAGAAAATTATGTAAATTGTATTTTTGGATTTTTGGGAATAGAATATGGAAAGTTTAAGACAAATGATCAAAGAGTGATATGATCCTCTTGAAAATGAGCTTTTCCTAACATAGTTCGAAATTAATTTTGATGGGAGTGGAAATCACTAAGTTTCAAATGGGTAAACCTTAAAGAACTCTTTAAGTCCAAGATCTTAATCAATAGGACTCCATTTCTTAAAACCCTGTTAAATGCTCTTAGTATGTGTAGTGGATAAGTCAATGCAATAAGTCACTTTGGAATCTAGAATCATCTCCATATCAAGCATAACTTTACAAGATAAAAGAGAATCAATAAGATCACAAATAGACATATATGAGACTTCATATATTTAACCTCAAAGCTCTACATAAACAAATCCAAACCACACATTGAATATCTAACACTTGATTAAACTATAATCAAGCATATTCAACTACAAATTACAAATCCTAAACCTAGGAATTCATAAATCATAGCTAAACATGGATTAAGCTACTCCCCTTTTAAGCCCATTGAACTCTAGCCATTGCTACATCTTTAAGAGGAGAGAGATGCCTAGCCACGCATAGCTCCAACAATGGTGTGATAGTTGGGTGAAGATGTTGGAATATGGATGTCTTGACTATCGGCTCCTCTCTCTCCTTTTGTAAGTTAACAAAAAATAGTTTTTTTCAAGAACGGGTTGCTGGATCGAGTTACACAATTGGTTAATTTTCCAAAAATAGTTTGGGTCTATGCCAATTCAAAGGTGTTGCTACGGCGAAAAGATGAGTTAGTCATGGTTAACTTTTCCGGAAAGATTTCATCAATAGTTTGTTGATTTTGCCACGGCAAAAGCATTATTCTTGCTGCAGTGAACTTTGGCCAAAAATTTTCTTCGAAAATCTTCTAATTTCATCGCGGCGAATTTTGTCTTCTACCCTCCTTGACTTGTGCTCTTGGTCTTCACTTCTTGGATCTACTTTTTGAATGTCCTGCAATCAAAATAATAGTTTAAAGTATCAATTTAGTGCAATTACTAATTATTTGTAACAATTTTACCCTTAAACTGCATTAATTCCAAACAAGCCCTCATGAGTTAAATTAAGAACAAAATCCAATAATAAACCAAAAGTATAACAAAAAACATGAAATTGTCGCCAATTAATATAGGAAAATTTGGTTCAATCAGTACGGATTGGTTATCCGAGCATTAGGTAGTGGTTAACTGTAGTGCTAAGACAATTGTTCTTAGGAAACTTGATCAACCTGAAATGATGTTGTATGGTATCTGTACTAGTTCTCTAGCTAGTGTGATATCAACTATGAAAGCTCTTATGCCTTAGGAAAGGATGTGAAACCTATTTAACTTTTGTGATTTATTTTAAGAAGAAAAGTGTTGAATTGCAAGATATTCCAGTGGTGAGTGAATTTCCAGATATGTTTCCTTAATAGCTACTCGGAATCCCTCCTTAAAGGGAAGTGGAGTTATCTATTGAAATTATGCCTAGCACTGCTACTTTATCTAGAGCATCATACAAAATGTCTCCTACTAAATTGAAGGAGTTAAAGGTTTAGTTGCAAGAGCTACTAGATAAGGGATTCATTCGACCTAATGTCTTACCTTAGGGAGCATCGATTCTACTTGTTAATAAGAAAGATGGAACTCTCTAGATGTGCATTGATTATAAGCAATTGAAAAAGGTTATAGTGAAGAATAAGTGTTCATTGCCAAGGATAAAAAATATGTTCGACCAATTGAAAGATGCTGGGGTATTTTCCAAGATAGATCTGCAATTGGGGTATTATCAACTTCAAATAAAGGATATGGATGTTTCGAATACTGCATTCAGGACCTCTTATGGACATTATGAATTTATGGTAATACCATTTGGGCTGACTAATGCTATAGCGGCATTCATGGATTTGATTAATAGAGTATTTAGGCTTTACTTAGACCAATTTACTGTGGCTTTCGTAGATGATATCTTGGTCTATTCCAAGAATGAGCATGATTATGTTTAGCATCTCTGGATTGTATTACCGATCCTACAAGAAAACAATTGTATGCTAAACTAAGCAAGTGTGATTTATGGTTTCAGGAAGTATCTTTTCTAGGACATGTTGTCTCTTCTCAAAGGATTAGAGTTGATCCTATTAAGATTGAAACAATTGTTAACTGAAAGCTGCCTTGGAATGTGACTGAAGTGAGAAGTTTTCTAATTTTGGTTTGATACTATCGCTGATTTATGAAGGGGCTTTCGGTGATAGCATCCCCTTTGACTAAATTGTTACAAAAAGGAGTAAAGTATGAATTGTCTACCAGATGTCAAACTAGTTTTGATCAATTAGAAAGAATGTTTCTAAAGCTCCTGTACTGGCTCAACCCACTTCTGGTAAGGAATATATTATGTTTAATGATGCATCTAAAAATTGTTTGGGTTGTGTTTTGATGCAATATGGAAATGTAGTTGCATATGCTTCTAGGCAACTAAAGCCTTACGAATAGAACTACCCTGCATATGATCTTGAGCTTGTAGCAATAGTGTTTGCTTTGAAAATTTGGCGACACTACTTGTATGGTGAAAAGTGTAGGATCTTTACTGATCATAAAATTCTAAAGTACCTACTTACCTAGAAGGAACTCAACCTGAGACAACAACGTTGGTTGGAACTATTTAAAGATTATGATTATATTATGGACTATCATCCTAGTAAGGCTAATGTCATGGCTGATGCCTTAAGTCAAAAGACTGTTTTGGCATGATCAATGAAGTAGGATGAATGGGGACTTGCTTATGATGGGGCTTTAATAGTGCAATTAAAAGCTAGGCCTACCTTAAGACAAGAGATCTGTGATGCTTAGAAAGTTGATGATAAGTTGCAGCAACATATCTTGGCAACTTGGGAAGGAAAACAACTAGACTTTTACATTAAAGGAGATGGAGATTTGTATTATAAAGTTTGATTGTGTATGCCGGCTAATGATGAATTGAAGAAAAAGTTATTGTTTAAAGCCCATAATACTGACTTTACAATGCATCCTGGTGGGAATAAGATGTATGAAGATCTGAAGCAGCATTATTGGTGGTCTAGTATGAAACAAGATGTTATGGATTATGTATCCAATGTTTAATATGTTAACAAGTTAAAGCTGAGCACCAGATTCCATCTGGTTTGTTACATCCTATTTTGATTCCTCGATGGAAATGAGATAACATTATGATAGATTTTGTCATTGGATTTCCTCTCACTTAAAGGAAGCTTGATGTTGTATGGGTGATTATGGATAAGTTCACCAAGTTTGCTCATTTTTAACCTGTTCATCTTGATTATTTATTTGATAGACTTACAGATATATATGTGACTAAGATAGTGAGGTTGCATAGAGTACCGTTGTCTATTATTTCTGATCGTGATCCTCGATTTACTTTAAGATTTTGGAAAAGTCTACAAAAGACTCTGGGTACTCAAGTCAAGTTTAATACCACTTTCCATCCCTAGATAGATGAACAATCTGAATGATTTATTCAGATATTGGAAGATATGCTGCGGGAAGTTGGGATAATTATCTTGCTCTGGTGGAGTTTGCTTATAACAACAGTTATCAAACTAGTATTGGCATGGCACTTTATGAAGCCCTATATGGTAGGGAGTGTAGAACTCTAGTTTGTTGAATTGAATGAAGTGAAAACAAGCTGATCAATCCTGATATTGTGAAAGATACTAAAGAGAAAGTTCAGGTCATCCAATAAAGACTGAAATTTGTCAATGATTGGAAAAAATCCTATATCGATTTAAAAAGAAAAGATATTGAATATTACATAGGTGATAAAATATTCTTGTAAGTATTTCCATGGAAAAACATACTTCAGTTTGGGAAGAAAGGTTCAGTTTGGGAAGAAAGGTAAGATTAGCCCACGATATATTAGTCTTTACGAGATTCTTAAGAGAGTTGGACTAGTAACTCTTCATGAAGAATTGGCCAAGTTATACGATGTGTTTCATGTTTTTGTATTGAGAAGATATCAGCTTGATGATACATATAAGATTCCTGTGCAAGAAATTCAAGTTCAACTTGATTTGTCTTATGAGGAATGGCCTATATCTATCTTAGCTAGAAAAGTCTGACAACTCAAAAATAAGCACATATCTCTAATGAAAGTACTCTGGAAACACCATTGTAGCGCCCCCTCATCGTAGGGCACATATTGGGACGCCCGTAGGTCTTTCCGACACGTATCCCACGATAAAGGTTCACTACCAGAAAATTTTCTCTAAATCCATATGGCATCGCAGTAAATTAAATCACAATATAACAGTAATTAGTAAATCAATAATCCAAAATAATTATCTGAATACAGTCATCCAAGGTCATAATAGACCAATCTATCAATCCCCTAGCCAAAATCAAAAAGGAAACTGATACAAATGTCTATCCTAGGTCATCCCTAAAAGCTCAGCCCAGCTGACCGACCTGTGATCCATCACGTCTCCTGCTAGCAGCTTGTACGGCAGGAACGGAAATCTTCGGAGCTAGGAGTCTACTCTAACAGTCTTGAAAAATATGTTGCAATTTTGGGTGAGTTTGCGAACTCAGTGAGAAACTATCATCGATGGTTCACTCAAATCATGCATTACGCACATGGCGTACAACATATTATAGTAATAGTCAGTCATCAGTATAATATAACAGTTTGTGGTAATACATAACAAGTTACAGTAGCATGTAACAATCTTGTAGTAATTCATGCCAACACGTAATCAGTAATCGTCACAACACAATCATTCATATAAATGCAATGCATGTGACTCTTTCCAGTTATACAGTATTGTGCCCAAGTGCTCAGTCAGTAACAGTGGGGACACGTCAGGGATTTCTTCCCTCGGGCTAGGCCCGGTCAGTACAGTGTACAAGCTCGAGGCTCTTTTCAGTGATAATAGCACTTGGGACACGTCCATTATCTGATCATGCATTTATGCATGCGATGCA
>JANZLD010000006.1:42809706-42823638 GCA_026413575.1 Erythroxylum carthagenense | reverse complement strand
GAGATGTGAGTTATTGAAGTTGAGTGCAGATGCTGCAAATTTTGAATTGATGTGTTCATAGGGAAGTTTTGTGTATGCTGTGATCGATGCAAATTCGGGACTGATTTGTATGAAATGGGATCAAGTAGCCTTCTTGAGAGTTGTAGAGCTTGTTTTTTTCTTTCCATTGATATAAAGCACGAAAATTTTGGACAAGGGAGTAGAAAGTTATGATTGTTAGAAGTTTTTATGCTGTTTAGTGTGAAGCCGATCAACCAGTCACTTTGTGTGGAGTTTTTGACCCATTAGAGGTCGATCTAATTTTTAAGGCCTTCATAAAAGTTATAGAGGGTTCTTTTCCTTTCCGTATACACTAAGTTTGTCAAATTTAGAGTTCTGGGTCAAGAGTTATGATGTTTACAAGTTGAGGTGTTGTTTAAAGTTTTGAGGAGATTATTGATAGGTCATCTTTGAGTGCATTTTTGACCCCTTTAAAGACCGAGCTTGCTTTTGAGTCCTTCTTGAAAATTGTAGATCTCTCTTTTATATTTCTAACGATACTAAGTTTGTAAAATTTGGAGCTCGGAGTCAAAAGATATGGAGGTCGGATCATGCGAGGGATCGCGTGCCCGAGCGTTGGTTGATCGGCCCGCGAGGTTGATTTCAGCCGACCCGACCTCCCTCTACTCGTTTGGCCATAACTTCTTCGTCCGACCTCCGATTGACCCGATTTTTGAAGCGTTAGATTCCTAAGACATTTTTCTATCTTTCCATACTATATAGATCAGTTTTGGCCTTAAATGGAGAAATATAGATCGAATTAAAGTGAGCTCACCGGTGGAAAAAGTCTAAACATCGTTCAGTATTTTGGAGATATCTCGATCGGTAGAGCTCCAATATGTCGGACTCTTGTTGCTAATTAAACTAGAGATATGGGGCTACGAATGTTCTGAAGAAGCTGATCGATAATAAAGCTTCTAAGACTTTCAATTTCGGATCGAAATTAGGTGCAGTGTTCAGTTTCGGTTTTGTAAAAGTCTGAACATCGTTTAGTATTTTAGAGATATCTCGATCGGTAGAGCTCCAATAGGTCGAATTCTTATTGCTAATTAAACTAAAGATATAGGGCTACAAATTTTCTGGGAAGTGGATTGACAATAAAGCCTCTAAGACTTTCAATTTTGGATCGGAATTAGGTCTAGTGTTCAATTTCGGTTTTGTAATGGTCTGAACATCGTTCAGTATTTTGGAGATATTTCGAGCTGTAGAGCTCTGATCGATCTGATTCTTTTTGTAAATTAAACTAGAGACATGGGGATATAAATTTTATGAAGGAGCTGATTGACAAGAAAGCCTCTAAGACTTTCAATTTTGGATCGGAATTAGGTATAGTGTTTAGCCTCAGGTCTGAAGAACAGACTTCAGTATTTTGGAGATATCTTGAACTATAGAGCTCCAAACGATCTGATTCTTGAAGCGATGGATTTGTAAGACATAGAGGGACATTTCTCTAAAGTTTTTAAGGCAAAAAGTAGGGGGCAATTTTGGAAGTTTACTTAAAGGGTTAAGTTTATAGGCTTAAATGGAGGGGCATATGGGTCATTCCTCAGTCATTTAATGACATGGCATGTTTAAATCAAGTGGCTGTCGTGGTTGCCCAAAGAGGATGCACGATTAAGAGACAAAAGAAGAAAAAAAAGAACAAGAGAAAGAAGAGAGAAGGGAGAGCACTTTCGGATGAAAGAAAATGAAAGAGAAAAAGAGGGAAAGCATAAGGTTTTCGATTTTTGGGAGATTTCAAGAGAGTTTTGAGTTAATCCAAGGGAAAAAGGATGGAAGATGATGAAAGTTTCCTTCCAAACTAAGAAGAAATCCAAAATGGTGAAGGATGAGGTAAGACCCGAAATTTTGATTTGTGAATTTTGGAAGATTTTTGGTTTAGAATCATGGAAAATGATATGGGTTTGTGTATTATGGAGTCAATTTTGGTGATTGCTAAGTATTATGGGTTTAATTTTGGATGGAAATTAATTAAGGTTATACCCAATTTTGTGAATTGGGGATTTTGAAAATTGGAGATTTAGATAGCTTGATTATATGTGGAATTAGTGTTTTCTAAGTTCAATTTTAAGGATTATGTTAATTATGAGATTGAATTTGTGGGAAATTGGTGTAGGGAATTTTCTATTGGAAGAAAGAGAGACGCAATGGTCAAATTGAAGCATTGGACAAGCTTCAAGCATGGAAATGAGGTGGGTACCTATTTATAATAGAATTTATAAGCCACTAATGCTTTCTTTAAACAAAGAGATTTTATGATTTCAATTGCATCATAAATGTTGCATCATTCTGTGAATGATTTGAAAATCATTATTGATTCAATACATAAACTTTTGATGAATTGCAAACTACATTGTGTTATGCCTCGAAAGATTTCATGGCATTTCATATATTCGGAAAAAATCATTCGATAAATGATATTGAAGCATGAAATTTGATTGTGATTGGGCGAGAGAGAATTAGTGAGTAAGCCTATGAGTTAGTGATATTTGGCATAGCTAATGCATTGACATTTGGCATATTGGTTGAGTGATAAGTAGCCTAATTGAATTGTGGCATTTGGCAACATGATAAGAAGACAAGTGGCTCACTCCTATATTTGCCATGTAGGTCACTCCATGGAAGGACATGTGTCCCTTCAAAGTTAGGACACCTTGCAAAGCAAGAGCTGAATCACTCCAACTCATTTGGTGTTTTTACTGCCTTCTCACTACTCTCATGATCGAAACCTCTTACTCCCTCTCAAATTCTAAAATTTTGCTTGATTTTGGATCATCTTCACTTAACTTCTTTGTAAGTTATTGTATTAAAAGTAGGTTTGTTATTTTTTGTGTTATTGTCTTATTGGTGCTCAAATTTGCACCTTGATCTTAGATGTGTACTTATTGCTTGGAAGGGCTGGATTAGTTGGTTATTTGAAGTAAGAACTAAAAGCTAAACAAGTAAGGGAATTCTAACTTGATAGCATGATGTAATATGAATTATATGATGCTTGAATTGGATAGAATATGTATTGAGTTGATGATGAATTAAGGTCTGGAACATGATACTTGTTTGATAGCTTTTGCCTTGGATTTTGATGTATGTAAGATAATGATTTGTGAGTTGAATAATGAATGATTTTTGATTTGGATTTGAACATGAATTATATGAGATATTGAAGAATGAATAAGGTAGAATTCAAGTGAAAGTGATGGGCTTTGGTGAAGGTGTGTCGAATGGAAGTGAAGAAATCAAGATTTAGAAATAAATTGGAGGTTGTGGATGAGTGATTCGGTTCACTCACCCCACGACTGTGGGATTTATAAGGTTCATTCCCATGGTCATGGGAAGTAATTAGGAAGGAGAAAAGGTTAGTTTTTGGCAATTAGACTATATAAGGCTAAGATACTTTGTAATAGTGTAATTAGACTTAATTAAGGTGTAAAATGAACCTAGTTTGATACGAATAGTTTAAGTGAAGGTTAAATAAGATTTGGATTTTTAATTGAAGTAAAAACATAAGAAAGGTGTTAATTGATAACAAAGTATCTAATTTTGGATCTTATAAGTTGTTAAAGGAATGAAGTTTATTTATGAATGCTAATGTGATTTAAAGAATAAGAGAAATATATTAGTTATGAATGTTTGTGAATTAAGAACTTGTGTGAATGCATGTAAAGTATAATTACTCAATGCATTCATTGTTGCATTATTACAAATGCTTATGTTTATAAGGTACGATAAGTTTGTTCAAGTGAGAATGAATGTGTTCAATTTGGGCATAAGGAAATGAATTCATACTTATGCATATTTAGCTGTTAAGTGATTCTGATATTGCGATAATTCTGGACCATCAATTGTCCCTAGAGTTTGATAATTGGGATTGTATTGGAAGTGCTTTCTAAGTATTTGAATACACATAATGTAAGATGAATCAATATTTTTATTGATGCATTATTGCACATGTTTGTATTTATAAGGCATGATAATTTTGATCAAATATCAATGAATAAGTTTGATTGGAGCAAAATGAAATAAAGTCATATGTTATGCACTACATCATTTACATGTAATTTTAAAATCTAAAATGTTTTGTTTTAAAACTCCAAATTCTAGTCATGGATAAATAGGCATGTCTAGAGGGGTCTGCAGCTACTTCTGTGACACTAAGGTGTCTCCTAATATTGACACTTCGATTAAAACACTTCGATGTGTCTTAATATCGACACTTTGGTGTCTCCTGATATTTGACACAACAATGTCTTCTGATAATAAGACATAAGTCTCTCCTGTTCTGTGATACCAATCATGGTATCTTCTTTTCTGGTCCCGTTACCCACTTCTGTAAAAAGGATTAGCAGGCTAACTTGTTTTGTATTATGTTGTATACCCAATTCTGAAATAATCAAGCTCTAATTTGAAACTAAGTTCTGTTTTGATATAATCAATTATTGTTTTGATACAGTCAAGTTCTATTATGGTACTTTAAAGTTCTATTCTAATATTATGGTATTATGTTCTGATACTTGTAAGTTTTCTCTGAAGCAAATATATCTTGTTTGATATGTTATATTTTGTTCTGAGATACATATTGTTTGGATTGCTCTTTAATATGAATAATTAAAGATTGCTTGAGATGTGACCCAATTCTATATATGTGAATGTTAGACGACTATTAGAAACAATCGCCAGTTTATATCTTGTTTAGTTATTCCCCACGTTCTGATAAGAAGGTTTAAAGATTGGGATAAAGACAACCGAAATGCCTAAGAAAATTTTGCTTCGTTTTAAAAATGTTTAGTTTGTTTTTGTGATATATTTAATGTAATAAGACATATTAGAATTTTTATTTTTATGTGTATATGGTTTGTAATAACTATAGCACAGGTCAGAATTGGATATATGGTATGTATTTTGTTAAGTTCAACTTATATGATGCATATTATGTTTTGATTATAAAATATCTCCTATTGGATTGTAATGCTTGTTTGCTTAAGTTTCTGGAAATGCATGTGAGGGATTGTTTGGTATATTTTGGATTATTTTAGGTGTTATACAGGACAATATCTAATAACACTTGGATTAGATGTGACACAGTCAGTCTAGTAGGAGTTGCCACTTTAACCATACTCTGAACCAAGTGGGGTATAGATGGTGAAAGGATGCATTGCATGACAACATTGTGTATGGAAGGGTTTGTAGTCAAACCACTAACTTTCCAGTCAATTGGGGGTCATGACGTGTTGATATCACTCTTGACTTACTTGAATTAAGTGTTAATTTAAATGGTCAACATAACCAGGAACCTAATAGGTCACACACATAGGAGATCCGAAAGATGATTAAAATGGTCTTAAATGGTGATTCAAGATATGAGAGAGTATTTTGAGATTGCATTGCGATGTGATTGTGGTAGAAAATGTTACATGGAATGGATTAGAATGCATGTTATTCATGGTCATTAACTTCCCATAACTTCCATTAATGCATGTTATTCATGGTCATTAACTTCCTATAACTTCTATTAATGCATGTTATTCATAACCATTAACTTCCCATAACTTTCCATTAATAATGGCGTTACGACAGGCCAAATGGTTCATAAAATTGAGATGATTTTCCTGCATTTTGTGTAAGACACAAGAAAAGAAAAAGAAAGGTTCTTTTCCTTACACACACACTTTTTCTCTCTAACTGTCTCAAGAGTTCTTGTCTTTGCTAGCATAAAGAAAGAATTCTAGCCATCACCTAGTGAGGTTTCATCTTCTATCTTTGTGTGGACTTTCATTAGAGACAGTATGCATTAATCGTTATGGTTTACGATAACCCAATGCGGAGAAGATTAAAGAACGAAGGAGATCTTCAGAAAGGTATATAAACATCTTACATTTCATGTTTTTGTTTTTTACATCTATACGCATGAGTAGATCTAGTTTTTTGAGGTTTCGTTTTATTTCTGCTGTGTATATTTGATATATATTATGTATGAGATGTATGATCAAAACCTAACAACAACCTATCCAAAACCCTAACTAGTTCTGAAGCTCTCTAATAAACTATCAAAAACCTATGCAAGATCTCTCTTGGCACAAATTACCAATCTGATTCAATTCTGGTTTCTATTAAATCGCCTAACTCTCGTTAGTCTAATTTAATCATTTTTTATTTGATTCACCCTCTCAGTTTATTATCGAATTATGCAATAATAGAATCAAACCACAACAACACTCAATAAACACATAAAAGAAACAGATTCTCATTGATTGAAGAATAAAATTCCGAATTTGAGTTTAAAACATCCTTGACATTCTAGATCCTATCATTAACTATTCAATCCAATTTTATACACTAATAAAATTGAAAAGAACAGGAAATAAAATCTCAAAATGGATGACGAGAGACATCAAGCAATTCCTAATCTGGGAAGTACTTCGAGTCAACTTCTTCTCCTCTTCTCTCTTCCTTCTTCTCTTCCTCTATCTCTCTATGATTTCTCTCTAGGGTTTCTTAAGGTGGTTGATGCAAATCCTCCCTTTCTGCCTCACTTGTTGTTCTTTAAAATCCTCATGTGTTTTGGGTAACCCTAGGGCTTTTTTAGGGTCCGAAAGGTCTAATAAATCCCTCAAAACTTGACGTTCTTGAGTGTTTATACGTCTGCTTGACATAGGCCACAATCATGGGCCATTCCTTGGGCTTCTGTCAGAATCGTGGCATATAGGCCACGATTAGCCACGATTCTGGGCTAACTCTAGTGCTTCTGTTACAATCATGGCCTGACATGCCACGATTGTGGGCTACTGTTTAGGCCCGAATGTCTCCAAAACTCCTCCATTCTTCGATGTTAACCCTAAAATACAAGCAAACACATCAAAGTACCCCAAAAACATACAAAACACTTAAAACATAAATAATCAACAAAATAACATAATTATAACTAATGCATACTAAATGACTGAATTAATAGCTAAACACATATCAAACTGTGCCCTAAAACATGATGAAATTTACACTTATCAACATCCCCACACTTACACGTTTGATCGTCCTTAAGCAAACAAAACAACGAACACACAAAATCACTAAGCACGCAATGCAATAATAAGACAATGGCTTCAACTTTATGAAATAAATTTAACTTTAAACATAATCATTCAAGTTGTTCCAAATCATTAACATGCAAAATTTGCATCTAGGAACACTAGACTAAATATACATACTTAATTAAGACCCAAATGTCAAGTTATTCACCCTTTTCAATTGTACACACACATTAATAATTATTTGGTCCTTCAAACTTTGTAACTACTCCTAAATACGTTTTCATAAAAAGTTAAGTTACTTAAAAGTTTAATAGGTTTTTATTGGAAAACACTTTTTTATTTACTTTTTATGGACATAGACCTAGTCTTTTTACACGAAGGCAAATATTGGTAATGAATGTCAATTCAGTTACTCGACTAAGTTATGTTTTCATTAAGCTGCTTGGTAGGAAAGTCATTATAGCCTTTTGATGCGAAGGCACACATTTGTGATGCATAGCTCGAAGTACATCGAAATAGTTATTTCTTTTCTAAAAAATTGCAAACATGTTTTTTTAAATGTCTACGTTGTTGCTTTAGCTAGTCACTTTCATGAAAAAATAATAACAAAGCTGCTTACTCGAATGACCTTAAATTATGAATGAATGCGACAACTTATAGGGTGATAAACTAATACTAAACCCTAATTAACTTGCATATTTGGACAAATAACCCATATCACTAATTTCAGGCGCTAATAACTCTTCACAACCTAATAGATTATGTTCAAAATTAAATTGATTTCATTCTATCTAAGCCATCGACGCATTCACACAATTCACAATATACAACCTAAATAAACTATCGTACAATATTCAAAATTCTTTTTTGGTAATTCAGTAAATTTATAAATAAATAAAAAAATATGTATATCAAGAGATTATCAAAGATGGCAATCACTTACCCCAATCAAAGGGAACTTACAAGAAGCATGATGAATCCTAAAACTGTGCCCCCTAGACCAAACACAATAGCATGACTAAAACATATCTAGTAACCAAAATAATCATATCAAAGACCATATTACCACTAACACAACTATTTCCAAATAAGAGTCTCAAGCACCAAAAACTACTCAAGATTTCCTAGTACTCCCTCTCAGTCTGGTAGTAGGGCTCTCCTATTGGTAAAGTGCCAAAGGAGTAGACCTTGTAGCTTAGGACACCATACATAATCTTCAATGCTTTTGTAGGTTTAGCCCATACTACATCTTATGCCTCTCTTACTGATAAAAAGTGTAAGTTTCCTTTCATTTTTCTAAAAATGTAGTGATAATCCGTACCTTGCATATGTGCTCACATTGAAATAGAATGTCGATGAGTGAGATAAAATTTGCATTCCCAAAACCAATTAGCACACCTACAACATAAATTATAGAAGAAACAAGAAAACAAGCTAGTAACCTCTATTAACCTTCTCTCAGTGTTTGAGCTGAGGTGTTCCATTACTTGGAAGATCACTTTAGTATTAATGTTCCCCACTTCTATGGCTGCATTTTTTAAGATTCTAAGGTTTCTCTCGGACCATAATTTGTACACAATAACAAAAAGAAGAACGATAAAAACGTTAAAATCAATGCTTTTGTGGCTTTAAGGTTAGGTAAAGCAAAGTAGAATAGATTAGAGGTTTAGCAGGTTTCGAATGTTTATCTGAAAGTGACTGAGGCAGTGTAACCACACTGATTTGGAGAAGGAACATTCAAAGAAGAGGTGGTTTGAAGACTCATTATCCAAGAAGCATAGGGAACAATGATTAGGGATATAATGATAAAGGAGTTGATCCTTTGTTTTTAGCTTATTAAGGAAAGCAAGCCACAAGATAAAGGCATACCTTGGGTTGGAACCTTTATGCCACACTAATTTACGCCAAGGTACTTTCGGTGTTGGTTATCAATTCCGAAACCTAACTCTTGCTCTGATACCATAACTGTTGGGCATCGTTTCCAGAACCCAACTCTTGCTCTAAAACCATAACTGTTGGGCGCTGTTTCCAGATGTCAACTCTTACTCTGATATCACACATGTTGGACCCCATTTTTGGAGCCCAATTATCATTTCGAAAATCATAAAATGTGAGCATGTGTATACCTTGAAAGGTTATTTCAGAGAACCATAGCCATCATCCCACAAGAGTGGTGTGCCCACACTAGTCAAACACCAAAATCATAATTAACTTCTTCAAAACAAATTTACCTCTAAGTCTATAGTTTAATTTGAGATAAGAATCACCTCATTTGGAGCTTTATAGCTCAAGATATGCCTAAAAACTCAAAGTATATTCATAACCCGGCTATGCTCTTTCAACCGATGCCTCATTTTCTTTCCATCAATCTTTGTCAAATCAAAGCCAAAAGCTACTAAATTTCATGGAGAGATGGAAACATGTGTTTGGAGTCCTTTTCTTCAAGAATCACTTCATTTGGAGGTCGGATGATGAAGTTATCGCCATAAAATTCAGACATGCTTATATCCTCAATCACATTGTACCTATCTTGGTATAATTGACATAAATTTCTATACAAACCTCTGATTGAGGCCATTATTAGACTATTTGAAAGAAGACTTCTAGGTCTACAACGTTTTTGAAGACTACAAAGCAATATTCTACCTCTAAAAGGGTCAAAATCACAAATTTCTTGAAGTTGTCTAGTGAATGTCCCTTTAATAGACATACATGTCCACATAGCGGACATAGACAGGCTTCGGAGCCATTTTTCACCTGAGAAGGTCCATAAACAGACATAGACGATGCTGGGGGTCATTTTTGACCCGATAAGGTCTGTTTAACGGACCTAAAGTCTGTCCAACGGACATAGGGGTTTCCCAAACCCCTCCAAAGCCTCTCCAATGCTTCCTACGTCCATTATAACATCATATTCACTCATAATCTTCCCAATTTCACTTCTTCTAATGCAATAATATTCCTAAAACATTCAATTACCAATTTGAGTGCATAAAACTCCCAAACCTCAACTCAAAGGACTCATAACCTACACAACTCTCATCGTTCACCATAGCTGTCATATTTATACTTCCCATGCAGCATCATCACTTATGATGCTCATATCTCTCAACTTCAATACCTAAAATTTACATACTTTATAGCTTTGGAAAGCTAAGAGGATAAACTACAACTTGCCAGCAGACAATTTTGTCTAATTCAGCCTAGATTAATCCAATTTTTCCTCTAAAATCAAAACACAATTCCTATATTTCCTTTCCATAATACATCTCACTTAACAACAGTTTGTATTCAAAATTTATCATCTCAAATTGATAACTTCTTCAAGTGTACCTAATTCTAACTTAGCCTCATCCTTAATTAATTTACATTTCAACTAAACCTCATCCATACACAAATTCATATTTCATTAACATCATAAAACAAGAGTTTACAAAGCTTTAATGGCATTTCAAGTCACAATACATTAATATTCCAAAATCCCCAAATTACACAAGATAATTGAATAATAATTTGTCACAGTGCAATTACAGCCTAGTTTCACATAACTACTATGAAACAAAACAAAACATGCAAATCCGCAGTAATGTCTTGACTTTTTTTTACTCGATCTCTTGCTCATCACCTAAATAGGGGAAAGAGAATAGGGGTGAGCTTAAAAGCTTGTGGGTAACAGATTTATAATGAGAAACAAGCGAAAACATTGAAAAAGTTTATTGTCATAGAAAATTCTTGTTGAATCATAAAATACATGTTTCTCAAAATTCTCGTCATTTAATCAAATTCACAACCAACACAATTTATGCATTCTTCAACTTGTTCACAAATCATAAACACATAAGAACATCAGAATGGTTTGGGTAGATCCATAAACATGACAAACTACACAATTCCACATAATGGTCCTGTGTAGTCATAAACTTGAGGCACTATCGCAATCCCACATAGTGGTTTTACGTAGGCGTAAACTTGAGAGAGTCTATAAAGGAGCTCCGTGCCACTAGTGGGCAGGCGAGAGAAGCCTTAACTTGGTCAACGTGCACGTGACATGCTTGAATGGACTACACTAAACCCACTTAACACGTAATTCATAACTTGAAATTAGATTGCCCAAATGGCAATATTTTAGAAACTTGTTTTTCATGAACATGCAATTTTTCGAAAACCCTTTTATTTAGCTATTCACAATTCATCATCAAAATTTCATACACCAAAACATATAGCAATTTCACAAATCATTTAAAGCAATAAAAGCAACAATTATGAGGTTATTGAAATCATTTTATTCTCTTGTTTTAAAAGGAAATATTTATGGCTCATTACTTAATTATAAACATGAAACCCACCTTGAATTCCTTGCTTAAAGACTTGCTCAAAATGACCTCTCCCTTTTCTCTTCTTGCATCTTTTGATTTCCTTTATCAAAGGCAAAATTCCCATTCAATAGGAATATCAATTAGGAACCCAAAGGAACATATTCATAAAATTGATCCTAGAATCCTTAAACCCATACATTTCTTAAGCTATAAGAACCAAAACCCTCTCAAAAATCCAAAATATTAAGATCAAACTTACCTTCAATCTTCACCAAATGAAGAGTTTGTTAGCTCTAATGGAAGCTCTCATCTTCTTCTTCCTTTTTCCCTTCTTAAGTAACCTCAAATTTCCTCTTGAAAGCCAAACAAAGATGAAACCTAGTTTCTTTTCTTCTTTCTTTCCTCCCTTCTCCACCGAACTCTCTCCTTCTTCTCTCTTCTTTTTGTTTCTTCTCTCTCAATTTCGTTCTTGCTTCTTCTTTAAAAGCAAGACAACACTTCTTATTTGAATTTTGCCATTAATGATTGAGAAATGTCCAATTTGCCGTTTCTTTGATGCCTTATAACCTTAATGCTTAAGTGTTCTTCCCAAAATGCCCTCATACATATATACTCTTACAAGACTACTTTATTTCAATTGGACCATATGATAAAATCCTATAATCATTTACATACTACTAGCTCCAAAACTAATCCATCAAAACCTCATAATTAACTAGTCTTTCCATATTTACGCTTCTTTTGTCTTTATAACTAATACCTTATACTTCTAACTCCTTAACTAATGATCATGGAAAAATCGAAGGATTTGGTAATACTTCCTTCTAGAAAAATGTTCCTCATTGTCTTAAGTTTCTAATAACACCAAAACTACTCAATTTGATTCAGAAATCTAAAAGTTATACCTTAAACATTTCCGAGTTGTTCTTATACTGAAATAATATTCTATGCTCAACTTCCAGCCAAAACTTAAAATTCTTAGATACTAAATTTAAACTCAATTTCATAAAACCATTTGTAGCACTATGTCTTTAGTTTACTCCAAATCAAAAACCATCTCATTTAGATAACTAGAGAAAAAGTTATAGCTAAAACACTAAAGCATACTCAGCGAACATGTTTCAACTATATTTTTCTAGCTTTTAACTTCCAACATTTCACTTACAATTGTTCTAATTTCCAAGAAAAAATTTGGGGTCCAACATTCAGAAGAGGTGGTCTCAACAATGTTTATGCTGAAGCATTTGCGTAAAACACACAACCTTTCCACACTTGAACAACATATTATCATCAATGTGAGAAGGAGATTAAAAAAAATGCATATGGTAGGAAAAAACATAAAATAAAATAAAACTAAACTAAAATTAAAACTAAAACTAATTTAAAAGAAAAGGGTTAGAAACAAAGCCTCATGGTGACGGAGGCGGGGATGGTGTTAGAGGTGAGACCAAATCCACTAGATCCTTGAGATTGTTATCTTATCTTGAAATTGCTTAAAGAGTGTGAGAGAATTAGTGATCCCAGATCAATTCAAATTCCTAAAGTTTTATTTAAAGTTCAAAACAACTCTAACTAAACCTAACAATTTTAGTCAAATTACTAAATGTGCTAATTTGTGGTCGTTAGCTCCTTACATCCATAGAGGCGTCTTAATTGTTCAAACAGAAGGAAATAAATTCCTTGTCCTTAGGAATCACTCCTCCGAGATATAGCTTGCAACGATGCTCATTGACCTTAAAATTTTCCTTATTACCATTTTTTAGTTTGAGGGCTCAGTGATCAAAAACTTGAATGATTGTAAAAAAATCCACTACAATGAGATTTTAATTTCCCTATAAAGAACCTCAAGTTATATAGCATAACTACATCTCCTACCTTAAATTTCTTTTGTTTAAGACAAGAATCGTGCCATTTTTTACCTTTTCCTTGTAGAGTTTGGCATTTTTGTACACATTATAATGAAACTCTTCAAATTCGTCTAGTTACAGAAGTCAATTTTTGCCTGCTTTCCTCCAATCAAAATTTAATGCTTTTATCGCCCAATAAGCCCGATGTTCTAGTTCAACTAGAAAATGCCAAGCTTTTCCATATATAAGTCTACAAGGAGTTGTTCCGATAGGTGCTTTGAAAGCAATCCTATAAGCTCATAAGGCATTGTCTAGCTTTATTGCCTAATCCTTCCTGAAGCTGTTCACCGTATTTTTCAAAATTCATTTCAACTCCAAGTTGACAACTTCCACTTGGCTACTAGTCTGCAGATGGTAAAGCGTAGCAACATGGTGGTGCAATCCATATCTTTTTAAGAAGGAATCAAAAGATCTATTGCAGAATGTGTACCTCCATCACCTATTATCGTACGTTGCACTCTAAACTGATTGAATAACTATTTGATGAACTTTTGCATCGTCTTCCATCATTGGTTGGATGTAACATCCCGTTACTGTTAGCAAGCGTATTTTCGTAATTGGGTCGTCCCGTATAGGGTTTTCATTGCATTCACTGACTGAGCATGTTACTGGCCTCTAATTATAGAGGGACAGGTTGATTGCATATGC
>JANZLD010000006.1:42785122-42799501 GCA_026413575.1 Erythroxylum carthagenense | reverse complement strand
TAACTCAAAACCCAAGTAAAAACTAAACTTTAAACTCATGGCTTACCTTGAATCTTGACTAAACCAAAGGGTTTCTTCGTTTAAGATGAAGCTTAGCTCCTCCTCTTCACTTTTTCTTCTTAAACTTTCTTCAAAATCTTACTTGATCTCTTGGAAATCACCAAACCCTATCAAGCTTCTTCTTTCTCTCTTCTCCTTCCCCCTTGCACGAAACTCTCTTCCTCTCCCTCTTATTTTCGTTTTTTCCTCTTCTTCTTCTCCTAAGTCACTTAAATCCTCCTCCCTTTATACTTCCTACTTACTTAAGCCCAAGGCCTAAAGCCCATCTCACCTCCTCTTCATCCTTCCTTCTTATTTTCTTCTTAAACTTACTCAAGCCCACTTCTTTATTTAAGCCCATTTACTCTCTTTTCTTTCTCACTACTTTAAGGCCCATTGCATTTAATCCTAACCTACTAACCAACTAACATATTTAATTTCATTAATTCTTCACCTAACATCTTTAATGCTATCTCAAGTTAATTAATGACTCCTTAATTAATGCTAATCTAACTTAATCAATTTAATCTAATCATGCTTAACCCTTTTTTTAAAAAAAATTTTGGGGCTAACAACCCATTATTATTTTGAACCTTGAAGATTGTTTGCTTTATTTATTTGTTGAGACTTGAAATGTGTGAAAGGTCCAATATTTTTTGAATTGTGGTACTAAATAGAATGTGACAAAAAGAAAAGAAAAGAAAAGAAAAAAATAATAAATATATAATACCATTAGATTTGTGATGAAAGGAACCGTGTGTTTTGTAAACAAGTCTTGTGGTGTTTCTTTGAGTAAATTTCCTTCACTTAACTCCTTTTATCATTCCATTTATACCGTACCTAAGCCCCATTACAACCTACACAAAGACCTTTTGATTTTGTTTCTAGTTTGTACATAAGCGATGGAGATATGATTTTATTACAAGCCTGTGGTAAGAATTTTGCTATGTATTGATTGAGAGTTTTGATGTTTTTCACTCTAAACACCAAGTACATTGAGTGAAACCTTGGTGAGGGTGTAAAAAGATATGCTTTTGATTTCAATATGATTGTTAATATGATTATTATTAATATTGCTTAGGAAACTAACTTTATGATAACTTGATTCTGATTTTATGTTAATTTTATTCGATAAGATATGATGATCTATAGTATAAATTGACAGTTTGCAATCAATGATGGATTGATGTTGTAAATTTATAATTTTGATTATGGTTTGCTTGAGGACAAGCAAAAACTTAATTGTAGGGATGTTTGATAGATGGAGATTTTACTATATTTTACCACCCATATTTGATATATTGCTTAGTATTGTTTATTATATATTTGATACTTAATTCACTCCAAATGTGTATATAGATGTTAATTGCCTTCATGAACCTAAGGGAGAAGAACTCAAACGAAAGCACAACATAAAACGAAGAATTGACAATCTGAAGGAATGCATGGCCACGCTTATGCCCATGCACTTTCTTATGGTCATGTACTTTCGTGATATCTAGAGAATTTTGGTTATGCACAGTTTGATGCACAACCATGTAAGAGATCATACATCTCCTATAACTGTAAAATTTGTGATAAAAAGACATTTTGGGGATAGATTGAAGGGGGGAAGCGAGGGCTAGCTCTTTGAGGTGATTCCAAACATGGAGTTCATCCAGAATGGATTATTTTGGTCCACAAAAGTGGAAAATGCAAATAAATTATCAATAAATCCATTGGAATACAAGATCATACCTCTACATCTCAAGAATACTCGATAAAAGACAATCAGGGATATTTAGAATTATGAACCTGATGTTTTCTAATTGTTTTTCTTTCAATATATGTTCGATTTCATGTTTAATTATGTGTGACTAAATGTCCAGTTAGTATTTAGTTTAGATGAACCCTATTTTGATACCTTAACATGTGTTGATTTTTCTATTAATGCAATTGATTGATTGATTTGTTTCCATCTAGTTAATTGTTTTATTTATATTCTAATGTTATGAAATATTTGACCATAATTTGTTACATAGCGATTAAGAAATCTTAGGTTTGAATAGATTCGTGATAATTGAAAAGAGATGATTGCAACCCTAGCGATAAGATTATATAAATCTTTAAGATTAGGGTCAAACCTAGTGGAAGGATTCATAAAACGATAACACAATTCTATAAGATTTAACCTCAGTAGTTCGATTAAAAACTTTAGAATTAGTTGTTAGTAGACTTAAGGTTAGCTACTGGCATATCATAAGAGTCTTCACGGTCCAATAAATCAAAGGTCAATCTGTGAAAGGTTTAAGAGGATTCGAAACCTAGATACTAATTACTCGATATCGATTATTTCTTAGTGTTTCCTGAATTCATTTTGTTACTTATTTTTAGCTCCTTTTAATTAAAAATCTAAGATCAATTCTTATGCTAGATAAAAGAGAGAGTAATTATTAGTATTTATTGTCTTTATAGGGTTGACTCGTACTTGTTGACACTAGTTCTAGCTACACCGTGTATTTGCAGTTATTACAATAATAACTGACTAGAAATTAGAAATGTTTATTCTTTTATTTATAAAAGTGTTTCCAAAGCTCAGTACACATCACTAGCTGAAGTGTTTTTTTTAATTATTTTTAACAATGGTTCTAAAGCTTAGAACACATGAGCAGGTGAAATGTTTCTCTCTTTGAGCATTTGATAAGTATCCAACTTGCGGCTGAGGGATTGGCACGAGAAGAAAAGTGTTCCAAAGCAGCTTATGACACGGAAATAAAGAACACAAAAGGCTGGAATAGGTGGCATGAATACACATAGGATAAACAAAAGAATATAGCTGGATAAATTTAAAAATTCCAACTTTATTTATAAAAATTAGATGTTGAAATTTTTTATCCATTACTAATCGTCTCTTGTAAATTAATAATAATAATTTTACATTTAATTTGGTTGCAATCAAAGTGGTTTGTAATGAGAAAAATAATATTAGATCAAAGTATTAATCACTAAATAGTTATCCCTAAGCCAAAAACTTGCACCAATAAAGAGAAAGTAATATATGTTGCTAAAGTGGCACACACCCTCCCTTCCTTCCTTCCAAGTAGCTCTAGCTCTAGTTAAATAAACATTAAAAGCATTCCTTGATGCTGATGATAATCTGTCTATGAAGGGCATCTCCTTTTGCAGTGCGGCTTTGCATAATTGTCCCACTTGGTCCACTGGGAACAGAATTTCTTCTTTAATTTCTGAGGTCACAGAGGTATATACGTTAGTTCCAACTTCCAAGATATATAACTTTTCCTCAAGGAAAAGAACAAATCCTACGCCATAGTTTCCATCCAAATTATCTTAGAACGTATAATTGGCCGGTTGAGAGACGATCGATCGAAAACCCTTCCCTTGATTCATTTATAAGAACTACTGGGACATATGGCCGGTATTGATTCAGAAACAATCTCAAGACTTGGGCTAATGGAGGAGTATCACAACAGAGGGCCATCACCAGGAACAACGACCCTTCCTCCGGTGATACATCTGCTTTCATCAATACTGGAGAAATGGATACAAAAGAACGAGACCATGTTCTCAAAAGTAAAGCATGTGATAACCATCTTCCATGGGTCGAAGCCACCGAGTTTGAGCATCAGAAGCTACGTTGAGAGGATATTCAAGTATGGAAGATGCAGTACATCTTGCTTCGTAGTCGGGTACATTTACATGGATAGGTTCGTGGCAAGAACAGGAACATATCTTACTTCCCTCAACGCCCACAGGATACTCATTACAAGCATCATGTTAGCTGCTAAATTCCTGGATGATGAGTATGTGCACTTCTCTTATGTGACTCTAGCTAACCACCAAGCTTTTCACCATGGTCTGAACTCTCTTACAATTTCATTAATACTGAAAGTAAAAACTATTTTGGATTATTGTTTTCTTTTATAAAATATTTCTATTATATATTTATTAAAAATTAATACATAGTATAATAGACACTTTACAACACGCAATAGTGTCTATATAAATTTGAAGTTCTCAATAATTAACTACGCAATGATATATATTAATAAGTTTTGACAAAACGTTTTTTGGTAATATTATCTTTTAGTAATTTAAAATAATAAAAATAATTATTGGAATAAAACAAAAGTAAATACCAACATATAAAGTTTTTAGATTTTTTTTGACATTTCCTTTTTTATGCTGCTACAAGTGTCTTTTCTGTCTTGGATGGTGTTTTCCCAAACCTAATTAGCTACTCCAAACTGCTGCCTTGGAAGGTGCTTGTCCCGAAAACTATTTAGCTACTTCAGACGGTTGACAATAATCACAAATATCTTGAGATTTATCGATAGTCATCGAAGCAAAAGGCTTAGAAGTTATCTCCCTAGTTCTCCGAGTCTAAAAAGTGCAGGTGTCTTTCAACTTTTTGATTTATCATGTGATTTGCAGGTGCCACAACAATGCCTACTATGCCAAAATTGGGGGGGTAAGCATTGCAGAAATGAATAGAATGGAAATGAAGTTCTTGTTCAGTTCAGACTTTCGACTCCACGTATCCGTCCCAGTTTTCAGGAACTACTGCCGGAAACTAGAAAAAGGAGGAGGCCAGAACCTGATCTATGCACCCATCCATTCCCGTCGTCAAAAACAAGGGTAGCCTAAAAAGGATGACATTCGACATTCATCCACCATTGCAGGTTACAGCTTCAAAGCCATGTAATATGGTTTCGGGATAAGATTACTCTCTGCTCTGATATGCTTCCACACTTTTTGGTCCAGGACAGCAATAACTGATTGATAGGCAGTACTATAACCTAGACTGATCTAAGCTTCAGTCAAAAATAGTCCTGTACGAAAGTGGGCTATTTTAAATCTCTAAAATTTGTTCTTGGCAACTCCTAATATTCTATAAAATATTACATCTGTCTTACCCCACAAGATACTAACCAGCCTGTGTCAGTTAAAACACCACTGCTTGATGCAAGCAAAGGTTGAAATTTTACATATAACAGATATAATCCTCAACATGCCGCAATCACTAGCTTAGTAGTCCCAAGCACCAACAGCATTATACAGAATCGATGAGAAGAAAACAGAAAAGAGAATGACCGCAGAGGGTAGAACTTTTTACTCTTTTTCCTTATTAACTTTTGATATAGATATGCTCAATACTTTACCAGTCAAAAAGATTTCCAAGCCAAAGAGGATATGTGACAAAATTTTATTATTGCACAACACCTGCACAATAACTTGTCTCATAATACATCTGCTTACATCCAATGACTAAATATCTCTTCCATTGCAACTTGCAAATTCCTATAGCTGGACGATGGAACTGAAGTACAATGAATACATTAATTTTCTGTTCTGCAGGTAACATATCTCGAGCAAACACCTTCTTACCATTTAATGGATGATCTTGCATGCCACTTGCGTCTAATTGCAACTGTAAGTTTAAGATTCAGCTAGAAGAACTCTTCCTTGTAGCATAGACACGATAAGCTGCCAACCCAACAATGGCTACTGCAGCTCCAACTACAGCACTCGAGCCAAATTGGACACAGTTAGTGCAAGACGTACATGGTAGAAAAGATTCAGAAAATGACAAAAGTGAATCATGTTTCGGAAAACAGAAGCATAAATACCAATAAAGCAATACTTCTAAGAAATACACAAAAAACCAAGTTAAAAGATGAGCTTATAGTATTACCATACCTGAAACAAACATCAGTGAGCGGTTAATGAAACGATGATATTGTTTGCGACTTTTCCCTGCTTCAGTTTCAGGAATGCTCATGTGTGGATGCTCTGCTGCATTAACAATTCTACGGAACACATTATTGGTATCACCCATTTTTGAACTAATAGGAATAGGTGCCTCTATTCCCATGTCTTGGGTAACCTACCAAATGTTGAGGGTATGTGAAATAAGTTTGATGTCCTTTCAGTTCCTCAACAGCAGCAATATATAACAAAAAAACAGTTACAAGAAAAAGTAAGGACACGTCTTCCACAAGCCGTTTCAGAATCGATGAGGAACACCACTCCGATTCTGAACTGAGACAAATAACCATATACTAATGCCACTGTGGACATTATAAAATCATGTACGACAGTGAAGGTATAAAATGGTACCAACATGGATTAATTCAACTTACATCCAATGCTATTGACATCAAAACATCCATTTTGCTAACTAACCAAAATTTATCCTTGCATAGATGAAAGAGCTAATGATGGATCACATTAAGGTCCCCATGGTATAACCATTTCTCACAAAGCCTAATGTGGTTTGAATCTAGTCAATGAGGTTCTTTTTGTATAAACTAAAAACTTGTAATCATGAACAGAATTTGCAAATAGTTAAAATTTACATTTACTTATAATATTATAATGAAAATTTTGCATTCTAATAAAATATTGAAAAATGGCATTTTACAAATTTTCAAAACACAAAAACTCAAATTAAAATTTTAAAGAACTCCTTGAAAACAGCAAATAGTCGCTTCACTGATATTAGCATAGCTGCATAATCAAACCACCTAATGCCATCGATAAACCAATTTAGACAAAATGTCAGAACACAAAGGAGCAAATTTTTTTCATTTGATAACAGAATGTTACTACTGAGCATTCAACAAAGCAAGACATCTAAAGTCAAAATTGCAAATAAAACCCTATCCCAGCTCTTAAGAGTATTCACACTTCATTCCCCTACAGTACATCAAATTATATTTTTGCAAAGCAAGAAAAGTACCCTGGTCGATTCTTGTATTGCCATAGGAAATGAATTTAAATCATCTTTGGCTGCTACAACTAAGCAAGGCACCTCATAACCTGTGTCCTCAGCATGGCCTGCAACTTCGACAAGCAAGTCAGTTGTCCTTTTCCACGAGGACTCATCAGAGCTGCAACAACAACTAAAACATTAACTCAAGCTTTCTTTAGTTTGGTCTTCAAGAGGGTACATAACAGTCCCTACAACAATAAGTGTGGCTTTCAAAAACAAATATCATTATTAACAAAAAATTTTAATTACGTACAAGATTTCACATGAGATAATTGATCAAATTTTAAGACAATCTACCAATTTAATAGTCAAATTCAGCAATGGCTAGTATATACCTGTCATAAACAAATACTGCTATATCACATGGTGCCAAAGATTCTTTACTCGATAGCAGTTTCTTAATTCCACCTTCAGGAATTTCCTTTAACACAAGAGTCTTTTTAATTCCCTATATAAGAAATGCTGGATATTCAGGTTCAAAGTAAAGAAAAGAAAATGATTTCAACCATCAGAAGATATTTGAAAGAAACCCACAAAACAGGAAAGTTGCTAAACCTACATACTAAAGGACCAAACTCCTAATCATAAGACTAAAGAAGAAAAAACATAGGACAACAAAGGTATATAAAAACATTAAACTTCAAAGGAAGGAAAGAACTTTTGAAAGTTTTCCTTGTCTTTTTCACATTGAGAGATTGAACATATTCTATGGTTTTACAAGAATTTTCAAAGCACAAGAACATTCAACTTACGCCAGGTAGATCAACAACATTTGTAGCATAGGACTCCTCAGCAGATGACGTGTGACTCTCAGAATATGGTCTACATTCAACAAACATCATCATCAAAGTTTCATTAACTTAGATAAGAAAAGAAAAATCCATGAATTAAAGGATTTGTCAAGGGTGAACATAATTAGCTGAGGATGAACCTTCCAAGAAAAGAATTCAGCAAAGCAGATTTTCCAGCATGTTTAGGTCCAAAGACAAAGCATTGGAAAACATTTCTTTCTGACTGCTGCTTCTTGCGATCTAAACATCTTTTCCTCATTACACGGACAGCAGTAGCTGGATCTCCAGGATAATTAAGGTAAATTAGATTTTCCACAGCACGAGATGGATCAAGAAGTGTCATAAGCGCCCACTGAAACACATAGCATGCAACAAATTGCTTTTAATAGAAGTATCATTACCATTTAAATATTGCTAATCATATGAACCTTCAAAGTAAAATCATCAGTTAATTCTCCCTATCCATCGCCCAAAGAAATGCAAGATGTGATGATGCTGCCTATGTG
Source organism: Erythroxylum carthagenense (assembly GCA_026413575.1). Taxonomy (NCBI): domain Eukaryota; kingdom Viridiplantae; phylum Streptophyta; class Magnoliopsida; order Malpighiales; family Erythroxylaceae; genus Erythroxylum; species Erythroxylum carthagenense. Next base: position 42,791,393 of record JANZLD010000006.1, on the reverse strand, counting down.
AAAGAAAGAGCAGGTTTGTACGACACAGTTAAACCGTAATACTTCACACTCTTAGCAAAAAGATCCAAACAATGCAAATTATACATTACCAAAGAGTACAACAAGAAAAGTAGTGATAAGCACTGCAGGGCTTGCTTCTTCGGGGAAATGTGATTCAGAAGAAGGTAAAATTAGTACCTCAGCCAAAAATGCATTCATAGATAGCCCACCCAGTGCAGTTTTCTCTGCAGCATCCTTATATTTGGCTTCATCCCAAGGACTGAAATTACATTAGTGTCAAAACAAAACACAGGAGGAATATTTAAAAGACAGAAAAGTTTATATCTGTCAAGAATAGAACAAGCACATGCATGTCAAATTCATTGGATGCCTGGACATATTGAAATAGCTAAATAAACTGAATGTCAAGATTGAAATAGACAAATAAACTATGGACGTCAAGATAGAAATAAACAAATAAAATATGACTATCACGATAGAAATAAATAGACTATGAATGTCATAATATCCAGAAACAAGATTACAGCAAAACTCAATCCTGGCAATTGAATAAAGATTAGGGAAAACATGATAGTCCATCAGACTAAACATAGAGAATCTATCATTGAAGAGAGAGACATCAGTGCCCACTAAATGATTACTGCTAAACATCTTCAAGTGCAGTACATGTAGGAAACTTGAATACCTCTCTGGTGCAGTCGAAAACACATCCTCAAGTTCTGCCGGTCGAAGGTTATTATCCTGCCAAAAAAAATCCATTTGGGAAAGATTCATATTTCAAGAACAACCACATTAGGAATCAGGACAACAGTTCATAGGATAACCTTGCCCACTCAATCTAAATCAGAACAGGAAAAAGGATTGCTAAATGACTATCCATCATAATACAGATAGAAACATACATAATCACTATCATATAATTCATAGATCGCTTGTAAGAACTCTACAGCCTCATTTGCCAGCTCTGTACTCTGTATAAATGAAAACAAATGTTAGAAAGTTTAAAAGTAGCTGAAAGCCACAGGACGAATAAGCACCAAATAGGAGTAAAGTCTTGCAGGATGAGATGATTAAATATTTGGAGAGCGAAAAGAAAGTAGGAAAGATCTCCTCCACTTATGAAACAAATAGGATGGTATACCAGGTCAAGCCAAAGCTAGGCTATTTCAAGACTGGTCCAAATCAAATCTGGAGTTGAAGGAAAAGTCTTGCAAGTTCAACCAATGTTTGTCACTCCCAGACAAAGTCTTCGCAATGGAACTTAAAAGGAAATTTAGCTATGGGTCCCAGAAACCTCAGTCATCCAACTCCCTTTTTGTTCACGATCAGTAAATTTGATTATATATACAAATGACTTTCTTAGATACAATCCCTTGCCAGCAATGAGCTCAACAACAAGTATAACACAGGGAAAAAAATAACTAGTACAAGCACTTTCCCTCCATCGAATCTGTATCTAACATGACTACGGGCCAGTTTTCTGGCCCAAGCATCCATTCATAAACCAGATATGTCAATGCTATCTGCAACAAATGTCAATGTTTTCACTTTATTATCCCCTAACAACCTCAACTGCATGAAATAAAAGATCATTACGCTAATATCCATACTCATGAACTCATCAGCAGTACTAAAATTATTCCCAAATAAATAAGAATTCTAATAAATCCACAAACATGTCATGACCAAGAACAAGGTAAAATGAGAAAGGAGTTGTCCATTTCAGGCACAAAAACATATGCAAAATTTCAACAACTTACAAATTATTGAAGACTTTTTATAGGACAAAATCAACAATCAACAAAAAAGTTACCTGATCAGGGGCACGCTTGAATGTTGGAATTAGTTCATCAGCAAGTTTGATGTCATTGTTGTATCCGAATTTCCTTAAGACAGTCCATGTTGTCTCAAGGCGCCCTTTTTCTATGAAAAGTGCATGAAGAAAAAGGAATCCTGTCAATGTAAGCCCACACTCATTTACTCCTCTGTCAGTTGTTGCTACACCAGGCAGTTTTTCTTCTACCACCCTCTTGACACCCACTATTTCAGAAGGTTGTAGTGGAGCATTAAAACATTTCACCTGATAAACAGAATAATGATAAAATGAACAAAAAGACTACAAGAGAGACATGTAATCCTTTTCTTGGCAGCTGTCCAACCAAAAACTACCGCCATGTCAAGCACTTGATAGAGCCAATAGCATAAACCCAAAATCATTTTTCTAAGATTTTCACTCAAACTTAAGTCAGTTAAAACTTGGTTAATTAAAAGATAAATATTGCACAAAAATAAACTGAAACCAAAAATCAATTCCCTGTCCACAAATGTTTATGAGAACCCAAAAAAAAAAAGTAAAAAAGAAATCACACAAGAACATTTTCAGAACATAAAGACAACCTGAAATTCATTTAATTCTGCATCACTAAGGGCACCATCCCTGTCTTGATCACAAAGAATAAAAATCCGCTTCAAGGCCCTCACGCACCTAGGCTTCAAAGTTTGCGATTCTTGATCAAATAGTGGACCAGTGGGGTGAAGTACTGCCTTTTGTGCATAATAAAAAACCTCAGGGATCTGCACACAGAAAGCAAATTAAAGGATTACGTTATTATATATGAACCACAGAAATCGCCTCAAATGTCCCAATCAAATCACTCAGCCAAGTAATTATAAGGAAAAAGGAACTGCAATCATGAAAGTTAATCATTTACATAGAAATAAATCCATAAAGCATGTACATGAAAATCAACCCACAAAGCTCAATAATTATATTACACAAGTTAAATAAAGGGTTTAGTTGAGAAGGCAGAATACAAGTCAGTAGGAAACGCAGAGAATGCAATGGCAAAACATATCTCTTAAACAGATCACTTAGCACTTCAAAAACAAAATGTCAAGATCCACTTCACCAAATTCCTGAAAACAGAATATTATGATCTACTTTACCAAAATCCCAGTCCACAAATTATTTTTAAGCAATGTAGAGTCTAAAATAATATTTTAAAAAAACAGTAAGAAATCAACTATACCTGAATGTGTTTAAATGCTGAACACTCTATACAAGTTTCAATCTCTCGAAACTGTTGCATTATTGGTGACATCACCTGTTCCAAGTTTACCTGTTCATTCTCATCTCTTAGATCCAGCTTACAGCCCACAACTATAACTGGCACCTTCACCTGCTCGTGATTCATGACCAGTTAGAATCATACATGTCTTAATCTCTCTCAATAAAAGTGCACCAGCAGTTTGTTTCTTTTAGTTGTAGAAACTAACTAGAAAAAGAATTAGCAGCAATAAAATAATCTGAACTGTTAAAAAACCCTCCCATCCGATATGTGCTGCCAATAATGGAGAAAATAACTGGTAAAACTTCTGAAAAAGACAACCAAAGCATAAAGACCTCCAAACGGCGAAGCTCTGGTAGCCAGAAGGTGCTCAAACGATCTAGAGTCTCTGGTCTGTCACAAGCATATGTAAGAACAACCGCATCAGCTCGCTTCACTTCTTCAGCTACTCTACCAGCATCCTCCACTCTGAATCACAAGGATAAACACCCATACCATCTGTTACAACACTACTTCAACGCGGCAAAAAAAATTGCCAACAACCATTTTATACCGATGCAAAGACAATTTCTGAATCAAACCATTCAGTAAGATGCAATCCACAACAACTAACAACAGCTGCTGCCCTTAAAAATTCCTTCAAAAGCTCGATCATGTATTTATATACCTGGAAGGAGTATCGATAATGGTGACAGGAACGCGATCAGGATAGAAATTCTCGGGAAGTCGGGTAGGAGGTAGTACCGGCGGGACATTCGTCGGGAAAGTGTCAGCAGCGGCGGTTACTATCAAGCTGGATTTCCCAGTGCCACGGTCTCCGGCAACAACGATACGTACTCCGCTTTTACCACCGAGTTTCGCAGCTTTCGCCATGTAAATCAGCCACTTGAATACACAAATCAAAACCCTAACCAGTCAATCAAAACCCTCCCTTTCCCTTCTAAGTAGACGTATATAGGAGGGCAGTTGCATAAAGCGTAGAAATGCGGGCTCATTGGGGGCAAAATGGGAATAGAGTAGTGAAATATGGAAGTATAATTCAAAATAATTAATCAAATTAGAACATTAAATGATGAAATTAAAATTTTAAATAAGATTTTTATATGCACTATTTCACAAGAAAAACAAGGATTTGTTAGTTATAATTTCCGAAAATTTTAAATTGACCCTCTAATTTAACTCAAAAGTTTAGTTAGTCTCACTTCAACTTTAATTTTTGAAATTAAATTAATTCAAATTTTCCCATATTTTTGGGTCCCTTCCTATAGCCCAGACATTAACGTAAATTCTTCTCTTAGCTGGAATATTGTAGCCATCAATGACAACAACTTCTATTGATTCTCTTGGGATTATGAAAGGACCAGCCGAATGTAAGCGGAAGGTTTCTTTCATAACAGCTCTCATGAAGTGCAGATGTATCAGATCTCTCTCTTCCACCTTTTTTTTTTTCTCCAACCACTGCCCTAACTTCAGCTTGTGCCTTTCTCATAAAGTTAGGACTTAGGATTCATGATCAACTCTGTCATATTCGATTCCACCAGCAAACATATCCAACACATATATTAATTAGTTGGCGAAAAAATAACAAATCAGTCATTTTTGGTGTTCAATTCCAAGTTTTGATACTGCACATAGAGTGCTTTAAACGGACCAACAGGAAGGCTTTAATGTTATTCATATTAAGAGGTATTTCGGCAGATTCACTCTTCTGTATATCGAGCAAAGTGTCCACTATGTCCTTGTGCTCCTCCTTTGTTTTTTTTGCAGAATTTAGGTGTTCACTGATTACTTCATCGAAGAATTGGTCAAATCGTCTGAATGTCCTCTGAAGTTCCGATTTCATGCTTGTTAAGTTTTGAACAAATCCTATAGAAGGAAAATAGTCGCCAAGACTGAAGCGTCCAAGCAAAGTTTGGAAATTGTGAAGCATGTCATGGAACCCATGCCTTTCACGTTCTCCTGCTTCTGAAAAATTCTTGCCAAGTACAGTTCTGCAACCGATTCACCAAACGGGCTAACTTCTTCTTCTCTAATAAAACTGAACTACTCAACTCTCTTGGCACTAAGTAACTCAAGAATGCAGATTTTTCTTAAAGCTCTCCAGTAAGCACCATAAGGAGCAAATGCCACATCTGTGCAGCCATGCAATAGGGTTTTGGCAGCGACAACTTCCTTTGACAGTCTAGCGGAAGACAACACCAAAGTTGGGATTTCACCAAGTCTTAAGAACATTATTGGACCATGCTTCCCTGCCAGGCGGTGAAGAGATATGTGAGGCATTTCACCAAGCTGATGCAGGTGGCCAAGGATTGGTAACATAGGAGGGCTTGGTGGGAGCTTCAGCTTTGTTTTCCTGAACCTATTCCGCAATACAAACTTCAACATGATTCCCAGTAAAACTGATGTGAGAAGGAAGAAAATAGTGGAGCTTTGGTTCAGCCATTGAAGGAGAGCCATTCTGAGTTTCCACTAAAATGTTTTTACAAGGAATTGGTTATTGAGTGATGCCACATTTGTTTAATCAACCATTCTATATTTCGACACAGTATACAGGAAATCATTATGATGAAAAAATTTAAATATTATAATATTTTTGATGTGACGATTGAAAAATATTTCTTATTTAATTTTTTATTATGAATTGAACTTCATTTTTTATTATGAATCGAATTACTCTTATTGTTCCTATAGTGTACGTGGTGCACTTAAAAAAGTGTAGCTAGCCATTTATCCCACTTGGAATTGAATTGTCACATTAGCAAGATCAGACAATTCAATTGTCCTGTTCCTGTACCTCACAAAATGCATAAAACTTCACAAGATTTGTAGTTTACTGGAGTAGATCTCCTTAATCTTCCAAGCCAACAACTTATATTTGTTAATATGAAGGTTGGAATGAAGATATTGGAGCAAAAGACTAACAATGTCATGAAACAAAGACCATAACGATTCTTTAGTCTATGCCCATAAGATGTTTTTCGGGAGTTTGATGGGACTTCAACTATAAAAATTTTGAGATAGTTTTAGTGGATTATAATTTGCAATCTTTTTTAAAATAGTAATAACGCAAGTAAATAGTTATTGATAAAACCAATGTTTTAAAAACCGGACCGGACATCGAACCGGTCGATAAAAAGGTTTAAGGTTTAGAGGTTCAATCGGTAGTGAACCGCTATCAAACCGGAATATAATAAATAAGATGA
>JANZLD010000006.1:42766242-42778665 GCA_026413575.1 Erythroxylum carthagenense | reverse complement strand
AGTTGTAATTATGATAGAATTGTGAACTTATGGTTTTTAAGTAATGAAATGAGAAGTATCTTTTGGTCTCAAAATTTGCTGAAATTATTACTACAGCTTGATTTAATTGATGCCATGTGGATAATAGAAATGATCGAATCGTAATGCATCCGTATCGTGAGTTATGTATCGGAACGACCTACGGGCGTCCCGGTGCGTAGCCTACGGTAAGGGGGCGCTACACCAACTGAAACCCACTATGTAGAAGACTAAGAGAAGCAGAAAAAGGATGAAGAAAAGAATGAGGACTCTCCCTACGTTCCTCCTCTGCTTTATCCACAAGAATACCATTCATAAGAGTTGATGTTGAGAAGAGGAAGAAGAACATATGTGAATGGACATCGAGTTTGAAGAAGCTATGAAAGTCTCTATTCGCGAAGCAAAAGAAGAAAAAGAAAAGATAGTGATTAAGGAAGGACAAGAGCAGCTCACCCTTTTACTAAACAAACTGCTCGACTTAAGGGAGTTTCATTATTCCCTATTTTATTGACAGTTTGTTAGTGAAAAAAATATTATTGAAAATAATTGGTTTTCTCAACTTTATCAATATTATCCTTCTGATCATTTTGCAATTTTTAGCTTACTCATAGGCTACAAATTTGATGTTGAAAAAGAAGAGTGAAAGCAAGCCACTCATAATTAATTTGGGCTAAGCTTTCAAGAATGCAAGGTCAAGCTAATGAACCTAAATTAGCATGTTTAGTAGTTAGATTTAAATTGTGTGTAGTTAGGTTTATTTGAAATTCTAAAATAAGCTTGTAATGATGTGGAATGGTTAAATTACTAACTCTCTTATTCTCTTTGAATCAATTATAAGAAAGGGAACCCAGCTTGATGTCAAGTGCATTAGGTCTCCATCTCCGACACCAACCCCACCTCAGTCATCCCGATGAATTCGTGTTATAACTCTTCTCTTTTCATTTTTGTTAGTATTTTCTTCTTATATTTTTGTATATTGTGTTTTATTTCCCCCTAGTGTGTGTATGTACCCTTCTCATATTGAGGATAATGTGTTGTTTAAGTGTGGGGAAGGTTGTGTGTTTTTACTTTGAGTGTAAATTTTGCATATTTTATGATAGTTTGTTAGGTTGCATACCGTGAATTATGTGAATGTGTCGATGACTTAGATGGATTAAAATCGATTTAATTTTGAACATAATCTATTAGGTTATGAAAAGTCATTAGCTCGCGAAATTAGTAATATAGGTTATTTTAGCTAAAATATGCAAGTTAATTAGGATTTGGTGTTAGTTTATCACCCTATAAGTTGTCACAATTATTCATAAATTTAGGTCTCTTGAATAGGTAAATTAGCTTGTTTTTTTTCATAAAAACGAGTAGCTAAAGAAATTCATTCATAATTTTAGATCTCTTGACTAAGTAACTTAGCTAGTATTTTTTCATGAAAATGAGTAGCTAAAGCAACAAGGTAGGCATTAATTAAAAAAATGTTTGCTAATTTTAAATAAATAACTATTTCGCTGGCCTTCAGGTTATGAATAGAACTAGTAGCCAGTTGAGAATGTGATGTAGTTGAGTAACCGGATTGACACACATCACAAATGTTTGCCTTTACTTCAAAAAGCTATAATGACATTCCAACGAAGCAGCTTATTAAATCATGACGTAGTCAAGTAACCGGATTGATGTTAATCACCAATGTTTGCCTCCATATAAAATACTAGGTCCATGTCCACAAAAAGTAAATAAAAAATGTTTTCTAATAAAAACCTACTGAATTTATAAATAGCTTGACTTTTCACAAAAATGTACTTAAGAGTAGTTACAGAGTTTGAATGACCAAATAATTATTATGTGTGTGTACAAATGAAAAGGTTGAATAACTTGACATTTGGGTCTTGATTAATATGTATATTTATTCCAAAGCTCCTAGACGCGGATTTTGCATGTTAATGATTTGGAATAACTTAAATGATTATGTTTAAAGTTAAATTTATTTCATGAAGTTGAAGTCATTGTCTCATTTTTGCATTGTGTGCTTTGTGATTTTGTGTTGTTTGTTGTTTTATTTTCTTGAGGACAAGCAAATGTTTAAGTGTGGGGATGTTGATAAGTGTAAATTACATTGTGTTTTGGGGTACAGTTTAATATGCATTTAGCTATTAATTCAATCATTTAGTATGTGTTTAGGTTAGAATTGTGTTAGTTTATTAATTATTTATGTTTTAAGTGTTTTGTGGGTTAGTAAAAGTCTTTGAGGTTAAATTATATATTTTTTAGGTACCTTGATGTGGTTGTTAGTATTTCAAGGTCAACATCGAAGAATGGAGGAATTTCAGAGACATTCAGGCCGAAACAACGACCTCTATGATTGTGATAGTAGCACCAAAGTTGGCCTACGATTGTGGCCTACATGCCACAAATGTGACAGAAGTCCAGGGAATGGCCCACGATTGTGGCCTTCATCGGGTGGACATGTAGACACTCAAGAACATCAAGTTTTGAGGAATTTTTTGGACCTTTCGGGCTCCAAAAAAACCCTAGGGTTACCCAAATCATAAGAGGATATTTAAAGAACAACAAAAAGAGGTAGAAGGGAACTTTTGCATCAACCACGTTGAAACCATAGAGAGAAATCATCGAAAGATAAAGGAAGAGAAGAGGAGAAGAAGCTGAATTGAATTACTTCTCATATCAGGAGGTTTCTTGATGTCACTACCTCCCTCATCCATTTTAGATTGTATTTCCTGTTCTTTCAGTTTTATTACTGTATAAAATTAGATTGAATAGTTGATGATATATCTAGAATGTTGAGAATGCTGTAAACTCACCTTCAAAATTTTATTCTTGAACTAATGAGAATCTAATTGTTTCTATGTTTATTGGATATTGTTATGGTTTAATTATGCTATTACATAATTTGATAATAAACTGAAAGGGTGAATCATTATCAAATAAAAAAATGACTAAATTGGACTAATGGGAATTAGGTGATTTAATAGAAACCGAAATTAAATCATATCATTAATTTGTGTAGAGAGGGACCTTGTATAAGTTTCCGATAGTTTATTAGAAACTTCATAACTAATTAGGGTTTTGGATAAGTTGTGAATTGAGAGATTGCAACCTCCATAATCTGATTAGGATTTATGATTTAAGGTTAATCGTCATAACTCGAGAGATAGTAATCAACCCTAGGATAGTCTAGAACCAACATTCCAATAATTCATAAACAGTTAGGTTAGCATTAAGGATAGGTAAAATTCCTTTTCTCTCAATTGATAATTTCCTTTGGTTGATTCTTGGGTGTGTTGCGATTGCTTAGTAATTAGTATTTTCGTATTTGATTCTTAATTTGATTGATTGAATTAAATTATCTTTCTAGTTTCGTTGCATTTTAAACTTCTGTTATTTGTTTATGGCCTTAGATTTTAGGATTATATTAGTTTCTTCCTCGTGGGATTGACACCTTTGGTACTACGCTAACGAACAGCGTGCTTGCACATTATCAAGGGTTAATAATTAAAACTTACACACAACCAAACCCCAATCATATGTTAACTATCAATGAATGTTTATAAGATAAAAAGAAAATAGAGTAACATAATTTTGTCAATCAAAAATGAAAATCTAGTTGTAGTCTTGAATATTGTGCCCTATGTCTTCTTGTAAACATTTAAGAAACCATTTCCATGATAATGATAATTGATTCTTAATTATAACCACATCCCACGTGATCAGAAACATGTTATTTACATCCAATCAAATGGCTAAAAGCAATTGCCCTTTATGTTTTCCCTTTAATTGACAACCATTGACACATATTATAGCCTTACAACTAGCCAAAAAGCTCTTTTTATAAGCATTAAAGCATATATATATATACATATATATATCAAGTATCTTGTGGATACTTGATTATGACAGAACTAATAGGATTGTAATTAATACAATTAATAGCTCCTCAAATCCTAAAATTGCTTTCCCTCTTCCCTTGCCAAAAGCTCTTATGCAATGTTCTTCACTCTACATACCTTTTCATACGTAATCTCAATATTAAAGTCCCTTAAAAGTGCACCCTTAAGCCCTATAACATCCCACGTAAGATAATCTCTAAGTTATAAGAGATATTTCTTTTCAATCTATAGTACCTTGTGTTTGTTTGTTCTGTTATTCTCTACCACATTCATGGTTGGATTAAAATGTTTTAATTTGAAATATTGTCCCATCTTATGATGTAGAATCATGTATCCTCCACCTATAACCCTTCTTACATACAATAGTAAATCTACAACTCTCATTCTTGACATATACATAATTAAAACCCCTTATTAATAGCATATTACACTAAAGCTTTGCCTAAATGCTTTCACCGAATCAAAAAACACACCAACATTTAAATCAATTGACCTTAGTATACCATTATGTACATTAAATAGAAGAAACTTAGGCCTTCTTCTCTTTTCTTCATCTGACCTATCATCCATGTTTCTAAGCTCATTAGAATCTTCACATGTTGAATCTATATCTATATCTAACGTATTATTTAGTGGTAATTCTTCTCCACCACCATAAATAGTCTCTTTCACAACTTGTTCATCATCTCCATCATCAAATATATCATCAGAATCAACTAAACATAATCATTAATTCCTCACCTTCATTGTGTTAGGTTGTTTTCCCTCCCTAGAACTGGGTTGATCAACCTCAGCAATCTCATAATTAACTTGTTCACCATCTTTTAAACATACTTCCTTATCTTATCAATAGGGGATACATAATGCTATCCAAAAAAACCTCCACAATCATATAACCTAGGAATCTATTATGTAACTATAGTCTCTAAATACTCTTATTATGGTTTATTAAAGGAAATTTTTGGAAGGTGAGAGAGCTAGCGATAGGATCTTGACAATCAATTTTCATTACTTGTCATTTTTAGGCTTCCTTAACATATAAGAAGGTTTAGGAGAAAGAATTAGAAGGAGACCAACCTTAACCTTAATGCAATTAGGAATATATTATTGTATCTTTTCTTCTTTTCTTTCTTTTATATTAAGATTGATTTATTTTTGTTTTATTTTATTTTCATAATTTTTAGTATCTAAATCCCTCGTTAAGGTTAGGGATATAGTTTATGCTAGATATTTCAACTGTCAATGCATGAATTGTTATCATTGTTGAAGTTTAATTTAAACTTATATTTATTGCAAGTATACAAATCATATCTTATAATATAAAAAGTACTGTTCCAATAAGAAATGTATTAGTCACTTATCAATTCTTGTAACATTTTGTTTAAGGTCAACAATATGATAAATAATGAGAAAACAAACCAAAGAAATTGATAATTGAATAATTAAACAAATGGCAATGAATTTTTTTATTAATCAATAATGAAAACTTAAGAATTACTTATATCCTTATTTTGTTTCACTTCACCTACTTAATTTAGTAATACTCAGCCCTATATATCTAATAGTTATAATTACTCTCACTCGAGAGCTAGGCAAGTAATCACAATTAAAATAGATATGAATTGGATTGTTACCTCTCGGTCTATCAAAACTCTTCTTAACCATCTAATTAGATTTAAAGATATGCTAAGGGTGACTAATCAATATTAAGGTCTCTCTTCAATTACCCATTAATTTGATCTTTATAGGTCTATTATAGTACCAAGTCTCACCATGCAACAGAACATCGATAATTCAATCTTTCCAGGGTTTTCCAACTTATTTTGGTTCTAAAAATAGCCCAAAAATGTCAAGCATACAAAAATATCGCAAGTTAGAAATTGTCAGTGCATGATCATGCATTGAGGATGCACAGTCGTGCATAATCATCCCAAATCTTTAACACAATTATGCATGGGGATGCACGATCATGCTAGAGGGTTCATCCATATGCTACTTGCATGCACGATTGTTCATCCACATGCTATTTGCATGCACGATTGTCTATGTTCTTATTCTTCAACTTTTTTTCCTTTTTGAAAAGTAATTAATTCATTTGATTAATCAATATCTACAACCACACAAAGAATCAAAAGTATAGTAGTGACAAAATATAAGGAATGTTGTTGTCCTAGTTACAAGTTAGAAAGGTGATGTCAAATCTGTTTGTGGACAAATTTCAGCTAATCTCCTTACTATTAGGATGATTTTACATTGAAAAATGATTTTTTGGTACAATTGTTCCATCCCTCTAGCCTCCCCCTGAATATTCTTCTATTTCTTTCTTTTCAAATGAAATACACCATTATAGCTAGGATGATTTTTAATGCTTTGTTATCTACCTTTTTCTTCATTCTCAAAGTAGTTGCCTAATCTATCAGCTCATTCCAAGTGTTAGCTCTTTTACTGTATCTAGTAGTCTTTATATTCTTCTCTAGATGATTTTTGTGTACTTACAACTAACCATCATGTGATCTATTAACTTCGAGTAAGTGTTACAAAGTTCATGATCTATTGAAGAAATTCAAACTTTTATCCTGTCTTTGGTTGAGAGTTTTCCAACAGTCCCTAACCAGAGAATAAATGCATATAATGAGAAGATAATGTTGTCACATACAAGTTTACTTCATTTCACTCTATTATTTTGTTTCTTTTGGAGATAGTTCCTCTAGGCTTTTAAGCTAAATACTTTAAATCCATAAGTATTCCATAAGATTTCATTTGGTTTTGCTTCTTGACATTTAGACATATTGTTTATGATTATCTCCACTCCCCTGTTATTATGGAAAGGCCAACACCATTGATTGTTTCTAATAAGCTTGCTTACTTTGGTTCTAGGATCTCCACTGCTTTGTAGAATAGTCTTTTGATGTGCCAGTTGTCAACCAAAATGATGTTAAACCCCCTTCCCAATTTTATAGAAGACCATGTTTTGTATCTATTGACTTGTTTCTAGTGTTTGTCACAGGCTCCATGATATACTCTGCTTAAGTTTCATGCTCGAAATGTTGTTCCTTTTAATGTAAACAATGTGTACCCATTTAACCCATAACTCCTTTTTCTAACTGCATAACCACCATATTTTATTAGCTAAGTTGGTTTTGTATTAAGGGCAAGCTGTTAAAGACTAAAAAGAAAGGTACAACTTATAGTTCATATATTTAAGAGATCATTCGTATAGATATTAATGAACTACATTCTATAATTGGATGAAAAAAATAAGTATTTTATCACTTTCATCATTGATTTTTCCTATGGCTTTGTTTACTTGATTAATGAAAAATATGATGCTTTTAGTATGTTTAATATCATTAATATTGAGGTTGAGCAGTAATTAGGAAAAGTTACTAAAATTGTGAGATCTAATCATAGGGTGAATATTATGGGAGACATGGTGATTTAGGATAATTGTTAGGGCCTTTTGCTACATATTTACAAGAATATGGAATAGTTGCTTAGTATACATTACCTGGAAGTCCTGAACAAAATGGTGTGATAAAAAGTGTAAGCGCACTCTTAAGGATATAACAAGGAGCATGATGAGTAGTTCAAATCTACCTAAATTTCTTTGGGGGTGAGACTATTAAACTACCTTGTACATTTTAAATCATGTTTTTAGTGAGTTTATACCCTTTGAGTTATGAACTAGTTGAAAACTTGGCCTAAACCATTTTTATGTCTAAGGTTGTCTAACTGACGTGAGAATTTACAAACCTATTGAGGAAGCCCTTGACCTATGTACAACTTAAGGTAATTTTTTTATTATCCTAATCATTTTAAAGGATTCAAGTTCTATACTCGTAACCTTGGAACTAGAATAATTAAATCTCTGACAACCAAATTCCTAGAACTTGATGTTGTTGATTGTGAAAATACACATCCTATAGAGCTAATTCTAGAAAAGGAAATGTTGTATATTCCTTTACAGATTTTACAACAACACTCTTTGCCTACACTAGTTACAAAAGTTCACAATCAACTTCTTGTTAATTCTCTAAATCCTCTAACTATTAACCAAACTCAAAGAGTTTGTTCCTTTGAGAAGATCTACTAAAGATAGGCATTATGTCATGTCTAATGATTATATTGTGTATCTTAGTGAGGATGGTTGTAAGTTTGAAGATGTTATGGAAGTCTCTAACATATGATGAAGTGACATTAGGTTTACATACTGATATATGGTTGGATGCTATGATAGATGAAATGCAATTCATGTATAAAAATGGAGTTTGGGAAATTATAGAACTTCCTAAATGTTGTAAGACTATAGGTAATAAATAGGTACATAAGGTGAAAAGGGATAAAGATGGAAAGATAGAAAGATTCAACGTGGGAGAATGGTTAAGGTTTCACTCAAAAGGAACAAGTTGACTATAAGACTTTTTCACCAGTTTTTACCAAATATTCTTTAGAATTATCAAGGAATCAGTAGCCCATTGTAACTTGGAATTACACCAAATGGATATAAGGACTGCATTTTTAAATGGTGATTTGTTTGAAGAAGTTTATATGAAGCATGATGGAGGACCATTCATGTTAGCCATCGAAGATATTGAAGCAATGGGCTTTAGAGTAGAAAGGAAGCCACTGATCAAGAAATCAAAGAAGAAATTGGGCTGAGTTGCTTTATGAAGTTTTAGGCCTTATGGAAACCATTTGGGGACTATAAAGCCTTAATCCAATCTGATTTAATTAGAGCTCATTCCCAGCCCATTAAAGAGTCCAAGGCTAGCCAAGAGAAGTCAACTTGCTGCCCAATAGAGTGACTTATTGGCCAAGTTTCAACTCTCTTATCTATTATTAAATTTGCATTGAATAAGAGCTACTTAATGCTCATTTAGTGTCGGTTTTAATTAGCTATTTTTTCTTTTAATGACAAGTTAATGGAAAATGTTATGAGCCATATTAAGTATGTTTTAAAGTCATTTAAAGTCATAAAGAATGTGTGGCTGGACTGTATGTGGTCATCCACATTCTTCTAGCTTTTGTTTGCTTATTTAAGTCAAGTTTCTTTCCATATGTAAGAGTTGGGAATTAATAAAAGAGTGAGAGTTTCCTTTCAAGTTTTGGCAACTCAAAATTCTGTTTTGTTGCTTTATTTTACTTGTTAATTTCGTTTGGGTTCGTAGCAAACCAATTGCTATAGTTTGGGTTTGATTGTTCTCCAAAAACACTCAATTTTTACACACATTTCATTCTATCACCTAGTCTGACCAACCTGTACTAAATCAATCATATCTTCCAAACCACACATCCAAATTGAGTCAAACTTGAACCCTTGGAAAGCTGACTCAAAGCCTTCAATTTCACTTCTTACCATTCAACCCAGTTCGTCCTTATTTCTCCACAAAATTACCCAAAATATAGCCTATGCACCAAACATCTCCACCACTATCACTTAGCCAAATTCTACCAAACTACTCCGGTGACCTCTTAGCCACTCCAATCACTCCAATCTCCTTGAAATGCTATCAAAGCATCTTAAGGGTTTTTTTTGAGTGGTAAGTAAAATTTTGTTTGCAAACTAAAGAAGTCAATTTATGGACTCAAACAAGCCTTACATCAATGGTTCCACAAATTTGATGAGAAAAATGACTTCTTTAGGTTTTCCAGAGAACAAAATTGACCCATGCCTTTATTAAGATCAAGTGGGAGCAAGTCTTATATGTTAATGATATCTTACTAGTGAGTAGTGATTTAGGCTTGCTTAAAATGACCAATGATTTTTTATCTAACAATTTTGATATGAAAGATCTCAGAGAAGCTTCTTATATGTTAGGCATTGAGATTCATATAGATATATCTCATAGTCTCTTAGGTCTTTCTTAAAAAAAAACCTACATTGAGCGTGCCTTGGCTAAATTGGCATGTAGGATTGTAAACTTAGAGATATGACAATTGTCAAAGGGTGATAAGTTTATTAAAAGTCAATGTCCTAGAATTGAAATTGGAAAGAAAACAATGAAGAATGTGCCTTATTATAATGCTTTAGCAGGTGGTTTGATTTTGTAGAAGAGTGTTAAGTAGAGTTTGTTGGCTTCATCTACCATGCAAGTTGAATATGTTGCATGTTTTGAAGCTACCATTCATGTAATTTGCTAAAGAATCTAATTTTTGGAATGATTGTTGTAGAGAGAATTTCAAGACCTTTGACTATATACTGTGATAATCATGCAACTGTGTTCTTAACGAGGAATAATAAAAGTTCTAATAGGTCAAAGCATTTAGAGATTAGGTATTTATGTTTTAAAGAATTTATAAAGAAGGAAGATATTTTGGTTGAGCATATTGGTACACATTTCATGATAGTTGATCCATTGACTAGGGGATTAAGACCATTTGTGTTTCATCAACATGTTACTAATATGACGATTTTAGAATCCTTTGGTGTAATTGGTTAATGGAAGTCACATCGATGTGTGTTTTATTTATCACTATTGTTATTTATAAATATCGATACATTATGTGATTATTCAAATTAATATTATTTGATTTCGTGAGCATGAATGTTATGTAAATTCTTATTGACACCAATCTAATACAATATCATATTATTGATAATATCCTTTTGGCTTCTTTTGAAACAAATGTGATGAAGGAATAATTTGTGTTTTGGGAATTTCTCCTTTAGAGTTCATTACAAAGTAAATGGCATGTAGAAATCATTTATGAGAACTAATAGGTAATAGCATAGTATTTAAATCATTTGTAGTGTTATTAATTGCTACACTATTAAATCTTAAGGCTTCAACTAAACTATTAATATTAGTGATATGGAAGGTTTGTAGTAATAAAGGGTATATCAACTACCAAGTTTTATGTGAGGACCACTTTTGTAGTCCAAATTGTGATAACAATTAATGTTGTCCTAGTGGTACAATGTTAAATTTAATCTAAAATATATAATATGGGCTGCCATTAATTTTCATGTGTATATTGTAGTATAGCAATTAATTTGGGCTTATTAAAGATAATACACTGGTATTGATCTAAATAATACTTGAATTAAAAAATGTAATGGGTAGATAGCAAGCCGTAATGGGTGGGCCTATTGGTTATTTAGAATTAACTTCACTCTTTTATTAACAACTTACTATCATTCACTACAAGAAAATCATAAATTATCGACGAAAATTTACCAACGAAACAAATACTATAGCTAATTAGAGATGAAAAATCAATATCCTTCGATAATACATTAGTGAAAAATTCCATTTTTGACGAACAAATTTTCCGTCAGTAAAGGTGGAGGGAAAATATCCTGGCAAAATTTTCTATAGAATATAGCAATAAAAATGTCATACCCATCGGTAAATTAGGCAGAAACACTTGACACAATAAACTAGCGTCAGGGATTTGCCGATGAATCTATGTTCCATCGGTGAATTTTCGACGGTATAACCGCTCTATCGATAAATTTACGCAGAAATGCTTGGTTTAATAATCAAGCATCATGGTTTACCAATGGTAATGTATTCTGTTGGTGATTTTCTAACAATCTAGCCACTTCGTCGTTAGCTTCAACTTAATCATTTTAAATAAATTGAAAACGACATCATTTGGTTTAATACCAAACGATGTCGTTTTCGTTCGGGGTTAAACCCATCTCGAACCATGCCCCCCTCATTTTCTCCTCTGTGTTTTTGTCATCTTTTCTCCTCATCATCTGTCATCGTCGTTGGTCATCCTTTTCTCCTCGCCATCGCTCACCCATTGTGTGTCATCGTCATCGTCTTCCTTAAATCGTCAGTTGAGGTAACATTTTATTCTTTAATTGTTTTTTACAACATAGTTGAGTTTTGTTTGTTACTATGTTTTGTGTACTGCTTTGATTGTCATTTTCTTCTTTTCTTTGTTTTGAATATCTTCTTTGGTCGTCAAACACTCTAACTCCATCATCTTCTTCCTTCGCGTGCTTCTGTGACTTCTTCTGCATGTTAGTTGAGGTAAGTGTGTTTTGTTATTTACTGGGTTTTTTGTGTACTTGGTTTAATTTAGGTATTTGTTTGTTGTTTGAACCTCCCATTTAAACTTGTTGCATTTTTAATGTAAATGGTCTGTACCAACCGAAACTTGTTTATGGTATGAAATTCGGTTTCTGGCTTTAAATTTTAAGTATTGTTAATCTCTATCATTAATACATTTTCTTATTAGTTGTGTTTAGTTGTTACATTCTTAAAGTTGGGTTTATCAATTAATTAATATAGGTTGGGTTTGAATTATAATTCCAAATATCTGAATTTTGTCAATGGGTTATTTCATTAATACTCTCCGAATTGATTACGTTCTCTTTACTTTTCATGCTATCAACCCATTTATGGTTGGATTTTTCTCTATTTTTCTTTGCATATATTTGTTTTATGATGGGATTGATAAATGAATGATTTTAAGTGTAACATCCCGTTACCGGTGTGAGGACATATCGGTAATTTGAATGAGTGAGCAGTGAGTGCATTCATAATTGAAT
>JANZLD010000006.1:42716320-42762261 GCA_026413575.1 Erythroxylum carthagenense | reverse complement strand
TTATCGTGGGTTATGCGTCGGAGCGTACCTACGGGTATCCCGATTCATACCCTACGGTGAGGGGGCGCTACATTAAGGGTTTTGAGGAACTTTAATATAGGATATTGGTTGAGTTGTCTTGCAAATGGCATTATGGGTTAAGGACTATGGTTTTGTTTATGTATCAATATAAGAGGGGTTTGAATGTTAAACAGATATAGGATGATATTACTGCATTTTTAGTGGTTCATATGGTCAATTAGTAACTTCATATGGGAAGCGTTTTAACATTTTTATGGTTGCTAAATTGTTATTTTACATATACTTAATATTAGGTGTTGACATCACTCATTTATGCTAATATGAGAATATATAGCATGATTATGAGTTAATTTTTTTAATTTTTTAGGTTTTTAAATCATGATGAGATGATCTAAGTCCATAAACTAATATAAGAAAACACTTAACTAAAGTTGCAATATGAAGATTATTTATTTCAAAACTTTTGATTATATCAATTAGAACTTCATTCTAGCTTTTAGGATTTCCTATTTAATTTTTTTTATAAAACGTGAGAAATTGAAGATATATAACATATCATTTAAGGATGATCTTTTGTTTTCATGTATTGTTAATCATAAAATGCCTTTTGTGTGCTAGGTCCAATGGCATAAACATTGATGAGTTTTTATGTTCTTCTTTAATAGTCTAATTATTTATGTTTGAGTTATGTTTGAATCATTGATGAGTAGATGTATGATTACATAAGAATTTACTATATGCGGAATGAGTTCAAAATCTTATGAATAATTTTGAGGCATAGTAAACCCCTAAGATGGCATATAGGTTGGAAACTTATGATGCAGCTCCCATGAGGCCTATCAGTTAAACAATGTCACGTACTGTAGTTTTGAAATCAATTGTAGGTGATTAATTCGATTGATTAGTACTTTAACTTCAATGTGATTAATGCAAACTTAGTATTAACACAAGAAATTAATATGTTTTATAGACAAGATAATTCTTTCCATAATAAACCCCTAAGACAGTATATAGGCTGACCCATGATGCAATTCTTGTGAGGCTTATCAGTGAAAAATTTCAGGAGCCTAAGAGTCACAACGAGAACTTGTTTTCTTGATTCACAAGTGTAAACAATGCCATGTACCATGGTTTTGAAATCAATTGTAGGTGATTAATTCAATTGGTTAATACTTAGGGGATGTTGTGTAAAGTTTAGATGTTCTGTAGACTTTGAGGAACATGAAGAATACTAACTATGGAATCACTGTTTGAAATTAACAGTTTTGCATAAATGAGTAATGTTGATAGATCCTGAATGTATAGATGATTAACACTTGATAGTTTCATTAATCTTGAGTTTATTGAGGGAGTTGAAGCTTTTATTCATTATGCATATTCTCAACCTACATATATGGATGGCCCGAAGATCAGATGTCTATGTAAAAAGTGTAAACACATTTGTTTCCTTTCTATTGATAAAGTGAATGGGCATTTGTTGAGAAAATGGTTTGTCCCAAATTATTTTGAGTGGACGCGACATAGGAAACTATTGATTTGTAGCACCTCAATGGGTAATGAAGTACAATTGTTAGTGAACTTAAATGAGTTTGAAATGGGGATTGGATTTAGAACAAATAATGTGGATGCCAATGAAAATCCTTACACGCAAATGGTTTATGATACAATCGATTATACTATCAGTAAAATATAGAAAATCTTAAAGAAGAACTAAACTCATATGCAACCTAGTTTTTTGACTTACAACACTCAGCTGACTAAGAATTATGGCCAAATTATGAGACAATTACTCAATTGTCTTTAATTACTTTGAAGGGTGTATTTCTAAATGTAGTTTTGATCAAATTCTTGGATGGTATAATTAATCATTACCTCCTGATCATACAATAGTTGATAGTTTTTACAAAATGAAGAAACTTATTAGGGGTCTTGGTTTGCCTATTGAAAAGATTGATTGTTGTAAATTGGGATGTATGTTGTATTGGAGAGATGATGTGGAATTACAAGAGTGCAAATTTGTGGTCAATCTAGATTCAAACCTAGAAAGCGTTCTATGAACAAAAATTGGTACCCTAGAAGCAGATGTATTATTTCCCACTAACTCCAAGACTTCAAAGACTATATATGTTTCTGATGTTACTACATCTCACATAAGATGGCATAATGAATACGAACAGGAAGATGGAATAATAAGTCATCCATCAGATGAATTGGCATGGAAACATTTCAATGACACCTATTATGAGTTTGGAACTGAAAGTCAAAATATTAGGTTGGGATTGTCGACGGATGGATTCCAACCTTTCGGTTAATCTGACCAGCAATATTTATTATGGTAAATCATAATTACTCATTACAATTTACCTCCATAGATGTGTATAAAATTACAATTTGCCTCCATAGATGTGTATGAAATTACAATTTGCCTCCATAGATGTGTATGAAAGAGACATATATGTTCTTGACAGTGATCATGCCAGGGCCTACAATTCCAAAGCATAAACTTGATGTATTCTTATAACCATTGATATCTAAATTGTAGCATCTTTAGGAATATGGTGTTGAGACATATGATCTGTCTCTGAAATAAAATTTTATGTTGAAAGCAGCTTTAGTGTAGACCATTAGTGATTTTCTAGCATATGTCATGTTGTCTAGATGGAGCACAATAGAGAAATTGGCTTGTCCTTATTGTGGCAATGATTCTGATGTATTTTATATTCCAAACGGGGGCAAAATATGTTGGTTTAAAATCACAAAAAATTTCTTCGTCCAAATCATCCATTTACATGCAATAAACAAAAGTTCATTAAGAATAGGAAGGGAAAAATACATCCTCCCCCTCATAAAGCTGGTGAAGAGATATTGTGGAAGATTGGAGAATTAGACTTGCTGAAAGTTACAGAATTTGAAGCTGATGAAGTTAATACAAGCATTAGTAAAAAATTTGGTTGTAGAAAACGAAGCATCCTTTGGGATATGCCATATTGGAAAACTAATTTGATATGTTATAATCTAGATGTGATGCATATTAAAAAAATATTTTTGACAATTTGTTCAATACCATATTGAACATTGAAGGGAGGACAAAAGACAATACAAAATCACAAGCTGATTTGAAACTTTTTTGCAGAAGGAATGAGTTAGATAAAAATCTTCACTCCGGTAAATATAAGAAAACATGTTACACTTTGGACAAAAAACAAAAGGAAATATTGTGTGAATGGTCGAAAAGCTTAAAGTTTCCCGATGGTTATGTTTCAGACTTGACAAAGTGTGTGGACATGAGGAAGTATAAATTATTTGGGATGAAAAGTCATGATTGTCATGTGTTTATGCAAAGACTAATCCAATTGCATTTTGGGAGTTGCTACCGAATAAGGTTTGGGAAGTAATAATATAATTAAGTTTGTTTTTCAAAAGCTTAACATCATCTAAAATCAAGTTGGTTGAAATGGAAAAACTAGAAAAGGAAATTGCAATAATTTTGTACAAGTTAAAAGGGATTTTTCCTCCAAGTTTCTTTGACTATATGGAGCATCTACTTGTGCATTTAACACATGAGACTAAACTAGCTAGTCCAGTTCAATATCGATGGATTTATCCGTTTGAGAGGTAATTCAACAAAAATGATTGTAATTGAAGTAATAACATGCTTTAATAACTAAATTGTAATAACCTATTTGCTAATATAGGTATTTGCATCATTTGAAGAAAAATGTAAAAAACAAGGCTAGAGTTGAAGGTTCGATATGTAATGCTTATTTAGTAGAGGAAGCTACTACATTTTGTTCACATTATTTTGAGTCACATGTTCACATAAGAGAAAGAAAAGCTCCTCACAATAACAATGAGGGAGGAACGAGTGATATTGATGGTAACTTATCCATTTTCACATATCTTGGACGAACATATGGACGTTCAGCAAGAATAATGTTAATAGAGGAAGAAATTGAGGCTACCCATTGTTACATTTTATTAAACTATCAAAATGATCAACCTTTGGTGTAGTAAGTTGAAATTGATTATTTAGGTTTTGAAATTTAGTGTTATTCATAACTGAAATACATATTAATGTTTTTAGATTATACGAGGAATTGTTACGTGAGCTAATGCCTGACAAAACACAGGATGAAATCAATAAAGAAGTTGGAGGACACTTTCCTCAATGGTTCGAGAAATATGTAAGTTTTCACTTACAAATATTGAAATGATTGAATTATAAGATTTAAGTGTTCAAATGACATTATATTGTTTAATATGATAATTTCTTTTGTGTAGGCCTTAGAAAATCCAATAAAGAACAAGTTCATATGTGATCTTGCGAAGGGACCTTTGCAAACTGTTAAATCATATCTGGTATATTTTGTTAATGGATACAAATATCATGGTCATAGCATGACAAAATAAATAGCGGAGTTTGCATACAAGAAGACTTGATGGATTACTGTGGTAAAATTTTATTGAGATACTTGAAATTAAGTACCCTATATTTCCAATAAAGCGAAGTGTAATATTTAAGTGTGACTAGTTTGATCCAGCTCCAAATGTTGGTACCAAATTAGAGTATCCACGGTTTCCAAATCAATAGTATATTTGTAGTCATTTCATTTTAATTACAAATACTTATTATGTACAATTTAATGTTTTTATTATCAATTAAGATAATTTTAACTTTATCTCATTAATCAACTTTCTATTTAAACAAATTAAATGAATAAACAAACCAAAATATTATGCATAGATAATTCATAAAATTTTAAATTATGCATCAACCATAAGATCATCAACTAAAATTTAATAACAGGATATTTTTAAAAAAAATTAGTTAATTTATCGACGGAAAAACAATTGTGCGTCAGTAAAATCAATTCTATTTACTGACAGAACAACAAACCATCAATAATATTAACATTACGTAACAGACAGAATAACCAATTTCGTCGCTAACTTTAACGACAAGATTTGCCGCAAAATCATCGTTGATATACTTACCGATAGAACAAACATAACCATCGGTAATGTTGTAATAAACTTATCGACAGAATAAAAAATACTATCTATAAATTTGTTGACTGACAAATTTTGACCGTCGGAAATTTACCGACGGTTGACCGCACAAACAACTGTTGGTATATTCACCGACAATTACATAAATTATTTATTGTACATTGACTGACAAACATTCTTTTATTCGTCGAAAATTATTATCTACAGCCATTTCTACGACACCTTAGTCTATCGGTAAATTTCATTGCTAACCTAGCTTGCCGACGGAATGTTTAAGGTTTCTGTCAGTAATATCCGTCGCTAAATGACATTTTTCTTGTAAGGATTAGATCAATTTTTCATAAGGGTGACAATTTTTAACTCATGAGATTAAATTTAGTTAGTTTCAATAGACTGACCCATGGGCCAAGCCCATACTTAAATAGACTCGAAATTCAATTATTTTAAGCAAAATAATATCGTTTTACTTTTAAAAATTAGATCTTCAATAAGATTAGACCTGGGCAATCCAAACTTGAATCCAATTAAAAAATATTTTATATTTTTAATTTTAAAATAATTATTTTGCGAGGCATTGCCATCCTTAATTTTTTAAGCCCATTTGACAAACTGCCGTCATGAAATAAAAGAGAGAAGGAACTGCCGTCATGAAAATAAAAGAGAGAGGGGGAGGAAGATTAGTTTTAGAAAAGAAGAGATTAATGACTTCCAATTCAGCTATGTTATAAAATTCTTATTCTAGTTCATGTACACAATCCGTTATCAACCTGACATATATATTTCATAAAACCAAACAATTTCCAAATCATCCTATACAAAAAATACATTCTCTGCCTCCATTTTGATTGTCATCACGACTTTATAAATGCTCACCTAACTTAATCCTAAATATGGAAAGTAGATGCCCTGGAATAAACAATAAGCGTCACTTACTATAATGGATGCTCGTCATAGACATAGTAACCCAACTCTACATAAAAACGTGCAGCCATGCACAAAACTCCCTGGTACCAGATCCTTCTAGTCAATCATCAGTTGCATTATAAATGGCTTGACATGAAGAACACGATCTGGCCAAGAATGGCGTATCCCAGGTCTCGGGACTCTTCAGGGCTTAAGCTTTTTATCCCATCTCTCTTATTCCTCTCGTTAAGCCTCATGCTCCTATCTTTGTCTTTGAAGTCATCAGTGCCGTTCAACAAACACAAACCTTTTTCGATGATCACTGCCCACAAATGGTTTGACGACCTGGTTGCTTCCGGTATCGGTAGCAAGAAACTGAAGATTGGTTTGGTTAATGTGGATGATGACACACAACGAGCATACAGTAACATGCATGGCTTAGGAGAAACGGTTTCTATTGATTTTGAAACCGTTTCAAAGGATCTGAAGTGGGACGATTTCTTCCCAGAATGGATAGAGGAAGATGGAAAGTGGGGTCCAGCTAAATGTCCGGAGATTCCGATGCCAACGACGGCGGAGGTTGACCTGGATGTTATCGTTGCCAGGGTTCCTTGTGGCAGCGAAGTAAAGAAGAAGGGGATTAGGGACGTGTACAGGTTGCAAGTGAATCTTGTGGTGGCTAATCTTGTGGTGGCAAATGGGTGGGTCAGTCCTGATTTTTATCGGACGGTGTATGTTGTGTTCATCAGTTCCTGTGGACCAATGGAAGAGATATTTAGATGTGAAGATTTGGTGACTCGTACAGACTCTTATTGGGTATATAAGCCTGAGTTAAGGAGGCTGAAACAGCAGTTGCTAATGCCTGTAGGTTCATGTCAAATTGCTTCACCATATGCTAAGCCAGGTGCGAGTTGGTTTGGTCTCACATTCCGCGTTTTTTCACTTTCTCTTTATTTACACCTAGATCTTTTCAAGCTTTTCTCTCCTTCTACCTTCGTATGTCTCCTTTCATATAGCCTGGCCACTCATGCATTCTTCGTCTTTGTTTGGCGATATACTAGGGGACCATAAATTATATGTGATTAGCTATTTTAGAATCTGCATATATACTTTTTGGTAAAAAAAAAAAGAGAAACTGTGAGCATTTGACAAGGATTTTTAAAAAAAAATTATAGATATACAACATCTAAGAAAGGTTTATAGGAAATAATTTGGTAGAAACTCTTTAAGGAATACAAGAACAAAACAACACTAAAAAATTTTATACTGAAAACTGACTTCAACAAAACTTTTGACTTCTTCCAAGTGAGATTGACCAATGTATTTTTACTATTTCTTTTACAATCCTGGTGAATACATCATATTTAAGGAGCTAAGGGTTTTAAGTAAAGAGTTCTAATTTCTCTTCTTCTTTTTTCACTTTATGTATACAAGTATTATCTAGAATGTTGAATCAAAGCATAAAGAGGCTTAAGAGCTAAGATTCCACAATAAACGTAAAAGGTAGGAGTTGACTTTCACCTTATATTTGGAGATGACCTTTTACAAATATTTGGTGCTAATCCTATCTTAGTACAACTTCTCATGTACTATAATCCATTAATCAATTATCGTGCCCTTATATAAATAAAAATAAAAAGTTATTTATATGTTTCAATATATTCGGTTTATCTAGCAAGTAATCTCTCCAGTATCTTATTATCTTAAGCCTCAGCTTATAGGTGCTACCTTTTAAATACTTAATCATTCTAATTTATGATAAAAGGCTTACATATAGAGATATATGTAAATATTTAACTAAGGGATATAATGATTCCAGAAATGAAAGTTAACATCAGAAATAAGTGGAAAGCCTAATTTTGGTTTGACAACTAGAATAAACTTGGTCCTCTTTATAAACTGTAGGGTATGGACAACCTCAAGTTTCGAATTCCCTAGTATAATAAAGTTGAGTAAGGCATTAATAGAGGTGAATGGCAATATAAGCATAAGGGTTTTAACCTGATAATGAATTCAATCTAAAATTATAAACCAAGAATAGTTCAAGAAGATAAGACAATATGGATGAGGAATAGCACTAGATGCTTTACTAATAAATCTTGTATGCCCTAACTAAGAGAGTAACTTGGAAGAACCTTGTTTATTTTAATAATAAATTTCCTAAAGGCTCCTTCTTATTATAGTTAGTAATCAAATATATATTACACTATTTGGATAGATTAAAAGGCATTACCTTGAGCAACACAATGTGTAAGCTATGTCTCCATGAAACTCATGGGCGTCTTCTATTAAACTGTAAATTTACATAAATGATTTGAAACCAATCTTTAAAAAAAGTGCATAATTTAATGCTTTGGTCATAGCTAGTCTCAATTCATGTCTTAGGTTTAATAGGTTAGATATAACCACAAAAGTGACTCAACCATATTCAAATTGGTGCTAAATTATGGTCTCTACACTATATAGGAAGAAAGAAAGGAGAAAAAAAAAAGAATTTTCAAGGGCCAACAAGAAAACGTACATGATTTCAACCTGAACACTTTCAAGTAAATTAGAGAATTTATTATGATAAAGGAAATCGTCAAATTAGAGAATTTATTATGATAAAGGAAATCGTCAAGGATATAAGCAACAATCTAACTCTCTTATAGATGACGCCTCACTCCTAAGGTAATTTACTTTCCTTAATTTAATGTACTTAATACTTAGGATAAATGTTATTAACTAGGTCTTATATGACTTCTTACTCTATTGTATTGCTGGATTTCACCAATCTTTGTCTTGTGATATATCCTTTTTGGTATAAGAGTTTGTTTTGTAATGGTATCCTGGTGTATTTATTTTATATCTTAACTTTCAAGTGTTAATATGTTTTTAAAAATTTTAATGATCAAATAAACATAAATGATCTATTTATATAAGATATTGGTATATTATTAAATAGTCAAATTCAAATAACTAGATCAGATTAGGTAAAAGTAATAACGATACATAGATATTAATTAATAGTTACTTAAACTTAATAAGTTATAATTCTTTAGACTATGATATAAATAAAATAAATTAACTAATCCATAGATGTTGTTATTAGGACGACCTTGTTTTTATCTTTATAAAAGTAAGAATCAATCAATAAGAATTAACCATATCCTATAAACATACAATAATCTATGTTCATCAATCAATTGTCATATATTCATAGGCATAATTTCATGATGAAATCAATGTATAGTTAGTGTCCATATTTAGACCACTAGTATATATATAGGCATACACAAAACTTTTTTATTAAATAAAACAATATATTTATCCTCTTATTTTCTCATAGTAATAGAGTTTTGATGCTCTCACGAGTCATACAATCCTTTGTTTCTTCTTTTTCACAACTATAGGTATAGCCTTCCTCCTTATGTCAGCAGCTACTATATCCAAGTAGTTCACATGTCATTATAACAACCACCACTATAGCAAATTCAACCATTTCCTTAATGTCCATTTACATTACTACTCAAATCCTAATCAAATTAACATCTATGAATTTCCCATATTAGCGTGCTTAGTTTCATTCCTTTCTTATTGGATATGATATAACAGGCTATATAGATGGTAATATAGCATGCCTAGAAGAGACTATTAGTATACATAAGAAAGCTTCACCCAATTCTGCTTACACTCATTAGGTTCATTAAGACCAATTGCTCTTAAACGTAATTATA
Source organism: Erythroxylum carthagenense (assembly GCA_026413575.1). NCBI lineage: Eukaryota > Viridiplantae > Streptophyta > Magnoliopsida > Malpighiales > Erythroxylaceae > Erythroxylum > Erythroxylum carthagenense. The sequence continues at coordinate 42,752,611 of JANZLD010000006.1, read as the reverse complement.
TCCTCTCTTTCAGAGTTAGTTATGTTACTTGTTGCTTTAGCTAAAAAAAATCATGTAAGGCCTAGAATAAATTAAGGAAACTATTTTCCAATCAGTCAAGATTAAGAGTAATGTCTTTTAAAGAGAAACTCATCAGTACAACTCAAGGAAATAAATCAATGAAATAATATTTAGGCATTATTAAAGCCTTAGCTGTTGAACTTGCCATTATTAGATCTTCAATTGATGATGCAAATTTGGTTATACACTTTCTTAATAGACTTAGACCTAATTTCAAAGAAATACCAATAGGAATTTGTGCAAGAGAAAGGTCCATTAGTTTTGAGGATCTTCATATCAAACTCGTAAAATATGTAGAATTGTTGAAAAAAGAAGATAACAACAACGATATTCAACTTGCAATAGTGAAATTTACAAAAAAAATTACATCTCATATTTTGTAGGCTATAGAAACTATCTTTAGCAAGCTTATGAATCAAACAATCACTTCTTTCGTGGGTCAAACCATTAGACCTTAAATCAATGAAAAAGAGGTGGTTATAGTAGTAACTGTAATCAACACTTCAACAAAGTCCTCTAGCAACTATATAACTAAACAAGTCATACAATTAAAAATTGCATCAAAAACTGTAGCAGTCAATCTTATAAACCAATGGAAAACTACACTACTATTTCATCTCTGAATAATCAAGGTTAGTTTATTGATTCAATAGCCTTACATCAAGTTACCTCAAATTATAAAATCAACCTATTTATTCTAACTATGGTGGAATTGATAAAATTATTATTAGAGATGGTACAGGTTTGCCAAGCTCACATAAGTTCAACCAATCTTACATACTTTTCTTATTTTTCTTTACATAATATTCTTTGTGTTCTAGCAATGCAAAAGAACTTAATCTCTATTTCAAACTTTTTTTTAACAATGACACATCCATTGAACTTTTTTTCTTAACATTTTGTTGTGAAGGAACTTTGCATGGGGGCATAACTTCTTTAAAGACCAATTAAAGATGATGTTTACTAGCTACCTTATTCTTTATCTACTATAAGACTTATAACAATGGTTGGCATTAACTCTTCTCCATCCAACTGGCATTATTGCTTAGGACACCCTTCCTCTTATATCTCGAGTTATATTTTAAATTTTCTCCATAAATTCCACCACATACTCTAGTTTCTCCTGTAATTCATGTTAGTGTAATTAAAGGCACTGATTACATTTTAATGTCTGTAGTATTGAAAGCAATTCAGCATTAGAGTTACTATACAATGATGTTTAGGTCCCTTCCTCGATTTCTTCCATTGATGGCTATCACTACTGTATTACCTTTATTGACCGTTATACAAAATATATATGGTTGTATCCCCTCGAGAGAAAATCTAATGTCTTCTCGTTTTTTTCAAAATTTAAACCATTAGTAGAAAAATACTTTGTCGAACCAGTTATGCCTATTTACTTTAATATAGGAGGTGAATATCAAGCACTAAAAAAACCTATTTCTACCCATAATATTACTCTTTTCATGAATCCACCATATACACCCTAACATAATGGTAATGCTGAGTGCTACCATTAAAATATTGTTGAAATGGCCTAAACAAATTACATTAAACCTCCTTACTACTCTTATTTAGGTCTTATGCCCTTAAGATTGTAGTTCAATCAGCTACCCATTGCACTTCTTAACTTCTTAACATGATTTCTCCATTTGAAGCCTTATTTAATGACAAGCGAACTACACATGGTTGCTTATGTTACCTTTGCCTTCAACATACACCTCCCACAAACTCCATCCTCGACCTAGTTCGTATATTTTTGTAGGCTATTCTCAAAATTAAAGTGATTTCTTGGGAAACCTAATTCTTATATTTTTCATTCATTTTAACCAGTTCTCATGTTGACACTAATACATTTTCCTCGTGGCAATCCACTCCCCCTCCTTTAACAATCTCCTCTCCTTTAGTTTGTATCCCATCCTGCATTTTTACATCCCAATCACTTGCCACAAGATGTGGTTTTTTTACTATAAATATTAAGGAATGTAGTCCAAAAATCCCAAGTCCTCTGCCCTCATATTCAAGTACTCCTTCCTCCTCCTCTAATTCTTCTTCACCTTTAAATTTCCAACACCAAATCCCTTTTAAAATATAGGTTCCCATTACTCAACCCACTTAATAAGAACCGTCTTATTATTTTATACTAGTTAGCTTGCCCAATCTAACCATTACTCAATCATCCATCAAGAACTATCTCTTTTAGAAATATAAGTTCTTATCCACACTCACCTTATGGTCACCCGATTATAAAATCACATCTTTAATCCTAAACAAATTTTTATAGCAACTAATCACTCCATTCCTCTTACTTTAAGACCTATATATGTCAATCAAGTTGTTAAGGACTCACAATTATAGGCTGCTATGTTTGTTGAGTTTAATGCCTTAGTCTAAATGCTACTTGGGAACTAATCCCACCTTATTATTTTCAAAATATTGTTAAATGTAAATGGGTATACTGTATAAAATGTCACTTAAATGGTACCAACGATTGTTACAAAGCGAGACCTTTAGCAAAAGGATGTTATATAAAACCTAGGTTAGACTATATTGATACTTTTTGTCCTATTGTAAAGAATACAACAATTAGAGTGGTTCTTACACTTGTTTACCTTTATATCAAATTGACATAAATAATGCCTTCCTTGAATGGAAACTTTTTGAAGTGGTTTATATGGCCCAATCACCTAGTTTTGTTAGCTCTACTCATCCTACTTTTGTCTGCAAACTTAATAAAACTATTTATGGCCTCAAGTAGGTACCTTATGCTTGGTAATGTGAGCACCTTTCTACTTCAACACAAATTTACCAACTCCAAATTAGACTCATCACACTTCATTTACTTCATCATGGAATATTGATGCACTTGATAGTCTATGTTGGTGATATTATCATCAATGGAAATAACTCTAATTTTGTTTTTAAGTTTATCACTTCTTTGTCTTCTAGACTTGTCACTAAAGATCTTAAACACTGGCATTATTTCTTAGGTATAAAAGTCATATCAACCAAAACTAGTTTGTTCCTTTAATAAATAAAAGTACATTTAGACATGCTTGACCACACCAACATGCTTGGAGTAAAAGGAATTGTCAAACCAGTGTCAACTTCCACCTCCCTCTCTATTAATGATGGTCATCTTTCTGTCACAACCATAGAATACCGCAATGTTGTTGGTGCTTTATAATATATTTTCACCAAACTTGATATATGTTACAGCCATTAAATACCTCAATGTTGTTGGTGCCTTATAATATTTATTTTTCACCAAACTTGATATATGTTTTGTAGTAAATAAGTTATCTCATTTCATGTATTTTCCATTTCAGCTCCATTGGGTTGTTGTCATGTCATATGATACTTGAAAAGAACCATTCATCATGGTTTATTCCTCTCCCATAATTCTGGCACAACATTGTGAGAATATTCTGACACTTATTGTATAGAAAATCAAAATGATTGTAGCTCCACTAGTGTATATCTTGTCTACCTTGACAGCAATATCATCTCATAGAGTGCTAAAAAGAAAATATTTATTAATTGATCCTCTATTGAGGCTAAGTATCATGTTATTACAACTACTGCTTCTAAAAGTACTTAGGTTGGATCGCTTTTACAATAACTTGATATCGCTTTATCTCAAATGCCAACAATTCATTATGAAAATATTGGAATTACCTATCTCAGTGCTAACCTAGTTCTGCACTCCCAAATACAACGTGTGACCATCAACTCCTATTTTATTTATGATCAAATTGCACACCTTCTCTTACAAGTTTCTCTTATTTCCACTCTTGATCAACTTACTGATGCTTGGTTCATTAACTTATGATCTAAGATTGGTGTATTCTCCATCTTGTAGGGGCATATTAGGACAACCTTGTCTTTAACTCAATCAAAGGAAGAATTAGTTAACAAGAATCAACCACGTCCTATAAATATGAGTAATTCAATAATTGTCATATATTTTTAGGCATAATTTCAAGATAAAATCAATGTATAATTAGTGTCCATATTTAGACCATCAATATATATATATATATATAGGCCTGTACATATCTTTTCTATCAACTAAAAACAATATCTTTTCTCCCACTCATTTTCTTAGTTGTTAACTAATGGCTAACTTCTCAAAATATATAATGATAATTCGGGAGTTCTTTAGAATGTAAAGAATGGTAATTTATGATTGTAGCAAATAAGAGAAGCAATTTGAATTTACAGTTAATAGGTATTTTCATTATAATTAGGTCTACTAAATGAATTTCCATTTTTCAATAAAAAATTGCATAGTTGTGTTACCAAGTCTATTCAGTTGAATTTTATTATGTTAATAACAATGTGAAAATTAACATTTTGATGGAGAAAAATTTAAACGTTTTATCTCATTACCTCGACCCAGTAGTATAACTGTGTACCAATTATTATATATCATTGCTTATTCTTTGTCTCTAAAAGTAATAAGAACCTTAACAAGCCTTGATCGAAGCCTCTAACCTTCTTTCTACTCCACTGATAATTATTTAATATATGTAGGTCAAGAAGGTTACACATTTGGAAATGGACCTCTATCTGCCAAATTTGCTTATGCAACACTCCTGCATTCCTCAGAAGCTTATGTATGCGGTGCAATTGCTTTGGCTCAGAGCATATTACAAAGCAATTCAAAACATGATCTAGTCCTCCTTCATGACTCCTCCTTGAGTCCTAAGTCGCTCAAAGGTCTCAAAAAAGCAGGATGGAAAACAAGGCAAATCGAACCTATTCGCAGTCCATTTGCTAAAAAAGGGTCTTACAACGAATGGAACTACAGCAAGCTTAGGGTTTGGCAACTGATCGAATATGAAAAGGTTATATTTGTTGATGCAGACCTTTTGGTCCTTAAGAACATTGATAAGTTCTTTTTTTATCCACAATTATCAGCATCTCCAAATGAAAAGGTGTTGTTCAACTCGGGATTTATGGTTATTGAGCCTTCAAGCTGTACTTTCGAAGATTTGATGAAGAAGACCTCGAAATTAGCTTCATACAACGATGGTGATCAAGGGTTCCTCAACGAATTTTTTACATGGTGGCATAGGTTGCCTAAGAAGGTGAATTTTCTCAAGGTTTTCTCTAATGGAAGTCGTCAAATTCCAAACAATCTTTACACTTTACACTTTCTAGGTTTGAAACCATGGATGTGTTACAAAGACTATGATTGTAACTGGGATATGGGGGCAAGACATCAATTTGCTAGTGATTCAGCCCACAAGAAGTGGTGGCATGTCTATAAGGCCATGCCAAAGGAATTGCATGGATATTGTGGGTTGACGAAGCAATCAGATGCCAGGATAAGGAAATGGAGAAGAATAGCTAAGAATGTTGGCTTGCCTGATGGGCATTGGAAAATCAAGGTGTCAGATCCTAGACGATACCATTTTGTTGGATGAATTTTCTTCTTATTATTGTAAAGGCTTTGGAACCGGAGAAACGATGATTCCTTGACACATTTGTCACCATTATGGGATACTGTCAAGACAATCAATCTGCCGAGTCAGGAAAGGCCTACTTGCAATTAAACCATACATAGCTGTCAAGTATTGTTTGTTGCTTGTAGATACTTAATGCTCCCTTTAACAATAAATATTAGTTTAAAGATGGCCCTCTTCTTTCTAAATATAAAACTCATCGGTTAAGATGAAAACTTATTGAATCTTTTAAAAGAAATGTTGAACGAGTTAGGAGATCTAGTTGATGTTCTACTTCTGTCAAGACTTTTTTATACCACGTTATTGAGTTGTTTTTCTATCTTCTCTCTGTCCATAATGGATCCAAGCTTTTCTGTCTTTGGTTTTTTTGTTTCTTTCTCTTTACTCTTTTTATTGTGTGCTTTCTTGGTTGTTGTGTAATCTAGGAAACTTAGTGATTAAGGTAGGGAATTTCTAAAATTTTATCAATAGGAGATTTTGGTTTTGCACATTATTTTTATATTAGTTGGACTATATATTAGGTATAAAGGAAATTGAATCCGGACTCTTTTCTCTAATGAAGCTAAGGACATTCTCAATTTCTTTTCTAAATATCAATGGTACAACAAAACAAAGCGGTGGTTTAGAGATACAAGGAATGAGGAATAAGAAGATAATTTACTAAGAAGTAAGCGGGTTCTATGAAAGAAACTTCTTAATTAAGCTTAGTGATGAAATGAATGTGAAGTTTCAAATTATTCCAATTTCAGCCCACCTGTAGTTCAAAGTTTAAAATAAGTTTAACTACCTATTTCCTTTTTAATGTACAAGATTGTCAAGTTAACATCTATCCTTACCTGTTATCCAAAGCTTAATGTAAACCTTTCTTTAGTTTTTGCTTCACATAACATGAATATAATTTCATCCTACTTTTATTCATTCATAAAACTTTGCATTCCCTTCAATTCCTCTTTAATCACTTATATTCTTAAGTTGTGTTATATATAAATTCCAAAGAGTATTCTTGGTGTTATTTTAATGGCTTTTTTCTCCTACCTATACCTATTTATGAAATAGCTTCTAGTAGTTTATACGGAACAAATTTTATTATGAATAAGGTAGAAATACTTTAAGCATTTTCAAGCTCTTGACATCTTGTTTCACATGTCAATGGTTAGTATAACTATCACTTTACAATAATTATTGACAATGAAGAAAGTGGCTATAAGATCCACTTCACATTCATATACAACTCTTATTCATGCATATTCACTTAATGGCTAGCATGAAAATATTTATATAACTTTTGAGAATATGTAAAAGGACATAGTCGAATTCTCTATAAAAACTTACATGGCTTTATTAGATGCATTTTTGTGTGTAGATGGCACTCACTTTTTGCTATAATTAACAAGAAGAGGAGATGGTGTAGATGATGACTTTAAGCAAAGGATTCAGATGGAATATTTATATTTAGGTTTTTGGGTACAAATTAGGGTTATGTATTACATTTTTTTATAATAAATTTTGTTAACATGTAAATTTTTTGTAACATAGGAACGAACTAGTCGATGGATCCTACTAATGCGGCATATCACAACATTTTTAATTCAAGGATTAATAGCAAACTAATTTTACAATAAATTCAAAATTCGATCATTTTATAAATATTTTTTATAGTTTTGAGTACAATATTGTAAAATAAAAACATTAAATTTAAATATAATTTATCTTTATTTTTATTTTAATATTTCAATTGGGTATGCTAATTTTATGAATATCTAAACCAATAAAATTTTTTAAAATTTTAATTCTCTCCTCTGATTGAATGTGCAATCTAATTTTCTAAATTTTAAACGGCTAAAATATATTTACCCTCCTTGTGTTTTTTCCCTCGATATATTATGCCTTCCTCTATTTTAAAAATAGACTTACCCCTTTGATCACTAGTTAATAGAAAATATAATTTAAAGAACTTTTTTACCCTTATATTATGATGATATCACCACAATTGTACATTTTGTATTTTTGTTCACAAAAATACCCTTGTAGTCTTTTATTGACTAAAATACATTAAACCTTATTTTTTTTGCTTTATTTCATTATGCCCTCTATTTCAAAAATAAAAGTAATTTTAAATATGGATTACATTTTGACAGTTAATAAAAAAAAGAAAATTACTAAAAATATCATTGCCTTCACAATTATACTTGATGATGACTGTTAATTTATGAAAATTAAAAAAGAAAATTTATTTATGAAACAAATTTTAAAATAATTAACAATATTAAAATAAAATATCACCATTTTTATGTTTCCTTTTTGTCCTATAAAATATAAATTATCTTCTTTTGGCCCTTTTTTGGTTTTCTAAGTTATTCCCTTATTAGGGATGACAAAGGGTTCGGTTGAGATCAGGCTGCTCTTAGCCCAGCCCGGCCCAACCTACGGCTTGATTGACCAATGACCCAAAAAGTTGAGGGCTTCCTGACTCGTGGCCCTACCCAATCATAAGGGACTAGCTTGTAGCTCAACCTCCAGCTCGACGGGTCATAGGCGGGCTGAGCCAAGTTGCCTGGCCCAACCCTGCCCGATTTTATGGTTTAAAAAATTAATTAAAAAACGATGTCGCTTTGTACCTTCCTATTGGTTTACAGTATGAGACCAATCAGAAAAGCCCTGACCCAAGCCCAACCAATGATCCTGTGGGGCCAAGCAATCTCAGCCCATGGCCCTGCCCATGACTTAGTCAACATGTGTTGAGCCAGGTAGAGTGAGTCGGGCCACATTTGTCATCCTGATCTCTTACCTAGTGATTTTTATATTTTGTATTTATAGTTTTATAGAGCATAAAGGAAACATAAAATGTTAATATTTTATTTTAGTATTGTTAATTATTTCTTTTTTAATTTTGTTTCTTAAGTAAATTATCTTTTTTAAATTTTTTCATCAATTACAATCATAAAGTACAATTGTGAAGATAATAATATTTTTAGTAAAATTTTTTATTTTTTATTTATTAATAGTCAAAATGTAATCTATGTTTAAAATAATTTTTATTTTTAAAATAGAGGATATAATGAAATAAAGCAAAAAAAAGGGTTTAATGTATTTTATTCAACAAAAGATTAAAAGGATATTTTTATCAAAAAAATGCAACATTAATAATTGTGATGATATCATCATAATATAAAATCTTCGCCATGGGGATAATAAGTTCATTTTAAAAATAAATGGAACATAATTTACGAAAGGATAAAACATATGAGGGGTTAAGTGTACTTTAGCTTCTTCTTCTTTTTTTCTTTTTTTTTGTTGCCCACGAAATATTTTAGGAAGGTCCCAACTATAAGAAAGCACCTTTAAACCACCCACTATCAGACTAATCTTCGCTCGAACCAGGTAAGTCCCTTGCGGGTAACAAAATTCTGACCTTAAGTTTTAAACGGCTGCATACATAAGGTATACTTTAGCTTTTTAAAACATTGAATAATGCCACAAATTATGGTTATAAGTTATACTTGTTGAAAAACTTTTTAACCTTCAGGAGGCTGCAATCCAATTCGGTCATCAGATTCAAACAAATATCTGTTTCATCACCTGTTCCTAGTTAACTCAACCATCACCGCAAACAGTTTCACGTCTAACGGGTGAAAACTCATCGAAACTCAAACAGTAAATCACAATTCCACTCAAATTTAGATTACTCTTCCCGGAATTTCGCGGTTAAAGAAACAGCTCTTGTATTCCAAAGCAAACGGAAACAAAGTTATGTACTTTGGTGTACCATGACAAGTGATAGACAACTTCTGCTACAGGGGTTGACAGATTTCCATATTCCAATCACAAGGTTAATATCTACATCTTGCTTTCTCTGCACTAGATTTGGAAGAGCATGTTCGGTAGGATGATCAGGATATCCAAAACCAAAATCACATTATTAACCAGTAAGAGCATTCATACTTAGGACACTCCTGCCTGCCTCTCCCACCTGAGGTCTCTTGCTTTCTCTGCACCAGATTTGCAAGAGCATGTTCGGTAGGATGATCAGGATATCCAAAACCAAAATCACATTATTAACCACTAAGAACATTCATATTTAGGACACTCTTGCCTGCCTCTCCCACCTGAGGTCTCTTGCTTTCTGTGCACCAGAATTGCAAGAGCGTGTTCGGTAGGATGATCAGGTTATCCAAAACCAAAATCACATTATTAACCACTAAGAACATTCATATAGGACACTCCCGCCTCTCCCACCTGAGGTCTCTTGCTTTCTCTGAATGGAAATCGACATAGTAGATTAATTATTAACCACTAATAACATTCATATTTAGGACACTCCTGCCTTCCTCTCCCACCTGAGGTCTTCGGAGAATTCAGTGAGCGCAGCCCTTGGGTCACCATTTGAAATAGACAAGTAGTATTGAGCGGTTCCATCATCAACTTGCATACTTCTCCTTAAAGATTCAATAATCCTTCTCTTTCCTTGGCCAGAGTACACTTTACTTGACAAATAATTAAGTTGTCTATCAGGCTCACCTTCTAAATAAAGCACTGCCACTTCCCTTTTCGCATAGGTATCAAATTCTATGTAGCATGTTTCATTTATGAGAGCAGCTGGATTGTTAATAGGGATCAATAACCTCTCTCTTGAGTATATTCCATGGTCACTCATCATGTTATTCAACCGTCTTATGTCCATAACCTACAGAAGCAAGAAACAAATTTTATTTACATGATCATAAGTTTAAAGCTTATATGAATCGACATCTGAAAGCTTTCCATAGATCTTGCAACATAAACAAAGGGAAAGTTTGTTTTCTAAGACCTGCAAACCATAAGCAAATTGCAATACCGGATAGATGAAGAGAAGTATATAAGATCATACTATAACTTTCCTCTTATAACAATACTATACAAAACCACCTCGTCTAAGAGCAGCTTTTGTTCTATTGCAATTTTTACAAGTGGACTTTAAAAATTAATATTAGAAAAATTCTTACCACACATAGACAAAAGACAAAATCAACAAGATTACAGGTGAACGCAAAGCACTTATAAAGGAATATATTACAAATAGGTTTTGGAATTTTGTGTTTCAGGTGATGATTGTTTGTTCTTTGTTTTCATTCATTTTCTTTTAAGTAATTTAAAAAGATAAATCGGCAAATCTAAAAGTTATATGGGCTGGAACCTCGCAGAAAACATATCAACCCTAACCCTTGCTCACCATTTGGCTGAAAGCCATTCAACTATCCTACTAAATCAGTGGTCAAGTCCCAGTGCTTTCTGCTTACTTCATGAAATCTTGTTATGTCTTTGTTGCAAGCAAAGGAAATGCTTTTGTATTGTTGATAAGCATCACATCAAAGTGCATCCTAGTTTCACTCTTTCAAATTAGTCTCAATTTAGTAGAAAGAGAGAACGTCTTCTTCTCCTAAGTTTTCAAAATCTCATTCATGACAATATTATCACTAACAACACAGTCAAAACCAGCTTACAGAATTAAATCTTTGAAGCCTCGCGTGAGAACTTTCAATTGAAAGAAAACCTAAATTTCCAATTCCCATCTTTACTCTCCAAAACAACAACAAAAGATACATTTCGTCTTTCAATCAGTCATCTAACCCAATTATCTTACAAACCCCTTTTAATTTTCCAAGAAATTTTGAATGGATGGCAAATCTCCAATAATCCACCAAAATAATAACTTTCATCGTTTTGTTTTTGGTTTCTAATACCTGAACCGAATACTTAACGGCGAGACTGGCAACCGTGTCAGTTCTAAGAATGTTGTGAGAGAGAGCAAACTTGGAAATTCCATTATCTCTCCAGAAACTCGCAGAAACAGGCTTCCCTACGACCGCCTTGAGCTTCCAGGGAGCCGTGAAAGCGGCTCGCACAAGCTCGGAGTCGGATGCAACGGCTTTCCACGCCCTACTCACGCAGCTTGCTCGCGCCAAATCAGACACTGGCAGATTCAGGAAGATGAGGCGGAGAATATCGCGACACGTGAGGACCGACACGCGAGAATTCATGTGACAGATCGTTGTTGTAGATGTTGCATCAGTATCAATATTATCATTATTATTGAGGTCAAGGTGCGGCATAAGGATCGGAAGCGGGTCGTCCTCTTCGCCTTTGTCGCCACAGCATCCCATTGTATTTGTTGGAATAATATTGGAAATGAAGACCGGACTGCACTGGATTTGCTCCGCATCACAAATGCCCACGTTTTAATTCAACCGCATATTTACTTACTTTATTGTATGCCATTGCTTCATAATCAATGCTTGGATGTAAAATTTAAAAGTATTTTTTAAATAGAAAATTTTTTTAGAAGTTAAAATATAATTTTTTTAGAAGTTCAAATTTAGAACTTTTCAAAAAAATCCCTCATTTTAGCTTTTTTTAGTAGACTTTTTTTTTTTCATCATTTACGTTTATAATGTTTTCTCTTCCTTCAACTTCCGTCTTTTGCTTTCTAACTCTTTAAGTTCTTTTTGCAAACCCATCGACTTCTCAAGAAATGTACCCACTTCTTAAGGGACATAGTCATCTTCTCAAGAGAATCTTCTGCTTTGCAAACCTATCACAGGTGCGTGTTTTATTCTTCTGCGTTTATTTTAGATTGTATCTTTCAGTCACGAATCCAATCAATACTATTGTTGTGTGTTTTATTCTTTTACGTTTTTCCTCTGTTGCGTGTTTTATTCATTCTGGCTTTCCTTTAGCTACGTCATTTAGGCTTGGTCTGGTGTCGTGTTTTGCTCTGCGTATTTTACGTTTACATGTTTTGCTCTGCATGTTTTACGTTTTGGCTAGGACGGTAAGACTACTGTTTTCTTCATTGAATGCAATATCTTGTTTTCCTAGACTCTCTGTAGCTCTCACACCTGGTAAGTCCATAATCATCATTCGATGAATTGGTAAGTTGAGAATTAGTAGACACTTGCATAAGCTGGTCAAGGATTTTCAGAAATTGACGTGACCCATGTGGATGCGTAGATGAGCACCAGTTTCGATTTTTGGTAGCTATTATTGCTTTTGCTTAAATGGGACCAAATTTTGAAGCAAAAAGAATGAGGAACGAGTGGTGGTTTCTGGTTTGGCTTTAGAAGCTTAACTTCCACGTAATGACATTCGACTTTATGGCCTTAGAGCACATACTCTGTGTACTTAATATGTATTCATTAGAACTTTTGCTTAAATGGGACAAAATTTTGAAGCAAAAAGAGTGAGGAAGGGGTGGTGGTTTCTGGTTTGGCTTTAGAAGCTTAACTTCTACATAATGACATTCGACTTTATGGCCTTAGAACACATACTCTGTGTACCTAATATGTATCCATTAGAACTTTTGCTTAAATGGGACCAAATTTTGAAGCAAAAAGAGTAAGGAAGGAGTGGTGGTTTCTGGTTTGGCTTTAGAAGCTTAACTTCCACATAATGACATTCGACTTTATGGCCTTAGAGCACATACTTTGTTTACTTAATATGTATCCATTAGAAACTGCACTTACTGATGGGTTTAATAAAGACTTTCCTAAGGAACCTTTTTGTTATGTGCATTTTAATGATAGTGAATTAGAGTGAAAATAGTTATATTTACAGAAATGAGAAGAAACCAGAAGAGAGAGGAAAGAAGAGAGATGCACCGAAGGAGAGAAAGAAGAGAAGAGAGATACACAGAGAGACTTGTTTAGTAGTCAAAAAAGAAGGGATGAACTTGGTTGTAGTAGAGGTGTTTTGACCAATCCAATGAATAGACAAAAAGAAGGGATGAAACACCCCCCACATCCACCTGATGCTAAGTTCCTGGCAACCCATTTCCAGTGGCCATCCTTGTCTTTCTTGAAGTAATATTTAAATTCAAAGTTGAGGGCTTGGACGCGGCATAGTCAACCCCTTTGGTTAACTATGTCACATGTATTAATTAGTAGTGAAAAACTCAAACAATAAACTAGAAAGTAAAGAGGTCGACAAAAAGAGCTAGTAAATATAGTTACCTGATGTCCATGCCATTGGAAGAGATGTGAGTGGAGACATTTTGGGAAACCCATTTCTCAGCTACTTCTACATTGTTGGCTAGAGTAAAGAGCACGTCATTTAGTTATGCTTTTATATTTTCTTATACTTGCTTAATCTTCTATGACATGCTTGATCTTCTACGGTTATACTTTTATATTTTCTTATACTTGTTTAATTCATTGTTATATGCAGTGGAGATTTTATTGTTGATAGAAAATATCATATGTAAGTCAAGTTATTCAAGGTGGGGATCAATTGAAAAAAAAAAGGTTAAAGCGGAGTGGAATGATAGAACTCTTGAAACTCTAATCAACATTTTTGTGGAAGAGACATTAGTTGGAAATTGACGAAATGGTCACTTTAACAAAATTGGATAGAAAAATATAGTTTCAAAGTTTTCTCATGAAACTAAGAAGAATTATGAATACAAACAATTTAAGAATAAATGGGATAGATTAAAAAATGATTGACAGCTTTGGACAAATTTAGTAGGTAAGGAAACTAGATTAGGATGGGATCCTATTAATCAAACTATTGATGCAAGTGATGAATGTTGGGAAAAGAAATAGAATATAAGCATTTAAGCTTTAGATTTATAACGTTTTAATGTTACTTGATAGTTTAATAACTTAAATAATATTATTGTAGGAAAATCCCTAGGCTGCCAAATTTAGAACCAAAGGTTTGAAACATATTGAGGATCTGAATATTTTATTTAAAGATGTTGTAGCTATAGGGGAAGGAACTTAGGCACCGTCTTCAGGTTTTGTACCAAATGATGCTTATGCACCATTTAGAGAAAGCCTAGTTAATACCAATCTTGATGATAACATTTTGAAGACTTTACTATCAATCAAGAAATTGAAAATATTAATAATGAGATTGGTTCGTCAACTCCAACTCTAGGAACTTCTACAAAAGGAATGGGGAAAAAAAAGAAAGAAACATGATATTAGAATAGGGGCAACAGAAAGGTTATGTAAACATTTGGACCGTATGTGTGATGTAGTAGAGAGTAGAACTTCAGTAACCTCTATTAAAAGAGATGACCTTGGTTGTAGCATTTCTGAGGTGATGAACATCTTACAAAGTATAAATGAAATAGATAGGGAAGGCGAGCTGTTTATGTTAGCTACCAAATTATTTTTAAAGAAGGAAAATATAGAGATGTTTGTTGCGCTCAAGGATGTTGATCTTCAAATCAAATGACTTAAGAACATGAAATGATTGTGATGCTTGTAATGAATTAGACATTTATTTGGTTACTAATATTAGACTACTTGTAATGTGTTGTATTGGATTTCGCTACTTGTAATGTGTTGTATTAGATTTCTATTTTGTTAATTTTGTTATAATGAATTAAATTATATTTTATTATTATTATGTTATGATTATTGCTATATTACCTTGTCATATAATAAGGTAATTATTTTTTTATATATTTTGATACAGATCATCTTCTGACAATGATCATGAATATAATGAAGAAGAATTTTGCATATGGTTCAAACTGGAGTAGCACTAACCATAGACCATTGTATTAAATATTATATTAAAAAACCATGTAAAACATCCCCTCACACTGGATGGATATTTGTAATGGAGATGCCTAATGGCCATAGAGATAGATGCCATCAATAATTTAGAATAGATAATGATGTTTTTATCAAATTATGTAAATTGTTGAATAAGTCATAGATTAAAGAAAGGTACAGAAGTAACAATAGAAGAGGTTGGCGCTATATTTTTTTATCACTTTAGGTCATGGACTTTGCAATAGAATGGTTCAAAAAAGATTTCAACATTCTGGTAAAATAATTTCTAGATGGATTGAAATAGTATTAGAGGTTGTTTCACATATGTCGATTGATTTCATAAAACCAAAAGATCCAAATTTTAGAGAAATTCCAAGCAAAATTAAAGATGATAGAAGGTATTGGCTTTATTTTGAAGACTGCATTAGAGCAATTGATGTAACACATATACCAGATGTAGTTTTAAGGTCCAATCAAATAAAATATATTGGGAGAAAAGGCATTCCTGCGCAAAATGTAATGGTTGTAAGTGATTTTGATATGTGCTTTACTTTTTCTTAGGTTGGTTGGGAAGGCACAACGCATGATGCTTAAATTTTTAGGGAGGCTTTGCGTAATGATAGATTACACTTCCCTCATCGACCTAGAGGTTTGTGACAGATAACTTTATACATTCTTTTTATTTATTCTTAATAATTCAGTACTTGTTTATTTATTTATTTTTTAATTTGAAATGTAGGAAAATATTATTTGGTAGATGAAGGATATCCTTACATGCAATGTTATTTAGGACTATACAAAGGTGAGAGGTATCATCTTCTTGATTTTCAATCTGCTGGTCTTCCAAAAGGGAAGAAAGAAATATTAAATCATGCACATTCTTCTTTAAGATGCATAATCAAAAAAACATTTGGCTTTTGAAAAAATAGGTGAAAATTTTACGCCAAATGCCCAGTTTTCCTTTTCCAAAGCAAGTTAAAATTGTAATGGTTTCAATGGCTATTCATAATTTTATAAGAGTAAATGCTCAAAAGGATGAAGATTTTTCTTCCTAAGATGAAAATGATGAATTACTTCTTACAAATGAAGAAATCAATGAAAATGAAGACGTTGCAAAAAAATCATTTAGACGAGCTATAAAATAACGAGATGAATGATGCGATGGAACATATTACAAATCTTCTTGTATTACAATAAAATGCATAAATTATTATGTATTTAACCATTTACTTAACTTGAATATTTATTTTGGGATTATAATATTATTTAGATTTTTTATATGTTTTAATAATTATTTTTGATATTATTTTTATTTCCTACAAGAAAATGAGACATCTCTTTAAATAATTTCCTATAAGATGGAAGTGAATTTGTCAAACAATTGTAAAGTAAATGTAAACACATTACTTAATATACTTTAAATATTATTTATATGCATAAATAATTTTTATTACAAAATAAAGTATAGATAAAATTAATAAAAGTTTTTTTTCAAAAAAGCTGTTTCAAAAAAGTTATTTTTTAATTGACAGCCAAACAGTCAACTAGCTTCTTAGAAAAATTATTCTAAAAAAAACTCTACTGACAAAAGCTCTACTAATATAAATCCATTCAAATAGACATTATGTAAATTTATATCTGCCATATTTTATCAACTTTTCTCTTTTTTGTTCACCCTTATACATGATTCATGTAAGGATGTGAATCTAGTATCATATGAGTCGAAGCCAACTAGTAGGCACTATATTGATCAAAAAATGGTATGAAATTTAATAATATTGTACCAATTAGTGGTACCAACATATCACGACTTTTTCGACTGGTGTTAACCAATATTTGAAATATCGATAATAATATCGTAAATTTTAAAAAGTTCAATTACTAAAATGGGAAAAAAAAACCTAAAAATAACAAAACATATTCATTCTTTCCATTCCCACCACTCCTCTCCTCACTCCTTAACCTTATCAATGTCAATCCCCGCTCTCTCATATCTCCAGACTCCAGAGTCTAGTCCAGTAGTCTCCATCATTAGTTACCATTGTCACCAATCACTATCACCATCATCATTGTCGCCAGTCACCATCACTAATAGTTATAGTTTATATTATGTTCTGATAGGTGTTTTAGAGTGTTTATAGTTGTTGGTTAGATGATTATTGCATGTTAATCTTAGAATTATGTTAACGTGAACTTTTGTTTAAGTGTTATATGGTTTAGGGCCTAATTTTGGACCTTAATTTTGTGTTCTTGAGGTATTTTGATGTGTTTGTTAGTGAATGAAATTAGATGGATGAAGATTGAAGGAAGTTAGACGTGTTTGGGCTAAAAGGCAGAGTCACGATCGTACATGGAGTGTCACAATCATGCATCGAGTGAAGACTCTTTTCCAATGTCATGATCATGTATGGAGTGTCAAGATTGTGATAAAAGGTTTTTATGTTGGGTCACAATTGTGACATACTCACTAGATACGGGATTTTCCATCTGTTTTGATGTTTGAAGGGCATTTTTAGGACTATATGACTTGGGTAAGCCCTAAATTTAACCCTAAGTCATTTACTATAAATGAACATAAAGAGACCCAAAACCTTCAGCCTCCATCTTACCAAATTGGGTTAAAGCAAGGAAGATCAAAAAGGGAGCATTGGTTGTTCCAGTATTTTCCCAACCAGTCCAACTCAAGTTCCTGCTTCTTCCTTCGTTTATTTTCTTTAAGCTTGATATATGAACTAAGATTGAAGATGTTATACACGTTTATTATGTTTTAATTCATATTAGGATTTGTTCTTGACTTATTTTGTGCCTTGATCATTTTTTATTTCAATACACTCTTATAGTGTTGTAATAGTTATGGTTGTTTATACTTCGACAATAAATCGAGAGAATGAGTCAAAAGTAAGCCAATTAGGTTGGGTAATGAGAGTTAAAAACTGATAATCATACAAAGAGAGATTTTATGTGAAAACTCGATTATCCGATAGATCATTTAAAAACTAGTTGAAAACATTAAGTTGTTTTTGTGAATCAAGAAATTACAAATATGCAATTTCGTATTCAATTAGGAATAATTAATTAGGGTTAAATGATTAGGTCTTGAGAGAGAATAATCAAATTCTTCAAAATCTAGGATCGACACCCAATTGAATAAAAAATTGTTAAGGAGCGAAATGACAATAGAACGAATCCCAGACGTTCATACTTGATCATCATTGTTTTATTGTGATAACTTAATTATATTTCGTTTGATTTTTTAATTTCTGATTTTTATTTTCATTCAAATCATATTTCACAACCTTAGACAAAGTTAAGTTCATTTAGTTTTAAATAATTTCTTGTGGAATTGATACCTTAATTAACAATCCGTATACTTGTGGAATATTGAGGGTTTTATATTAGGTAAAACTTGCTCAGCCAATTGCCATCATTGCTAGTCGCCAGCTCCGCTTCAAGTCCCACGTCCCATCACAGATCATCCTCTAGGCTTTAATGCTGCACCTTCAGTCCTCTACCTTCACATCATAACACCCTCTTGTGTTGTGTTGTTATGTAAAATTATAGTGTTATAAGTTTAAGCTAAGGATGCATTTTGCAAGAAAAAATTCACTAGAAATGGAACCATGTGTATGTGTGATAATTGAGAAATTGATAATGTGATTGCTTATGTTGTTTGTAGTCTTATGGACTTGTGGTGTATCAAATATGGCTTGGAATTCTGAATTATGAATTGTGAATTGTGAATTGTGATTGTAGGATAATGGAATGAAAGTTTGATTTGTGTCATCATAAAAATTAACAGTGTTAATTGGAAATTAGAATTGGTTGTGTTTATGTGATGATTGGTAACTAAAATTTTGAATTGGATTCTGAATTTAAGGTTATTCTTGTATAAAATATGGGATTGAGAGTCTTTATTATAAAATAGGTTATCTATTGTAAAATGAATATTGTAGTAATCAAAATGTATTAGTTAATTTATGCTTAAATTAAATGATTAGTAATTATACAAATTGGGTTATGGTTATGAGTTTATGTCTACGATTGGATTATTTAATCAACTAAATAATAATCATACAAAATAAGTTATAGTTAAGAGTTTATGGTTGTGAGTTTATTTTTAAAGTATATATGCTAGACCTTACTTCCGGAGCCCAGTATTAGGAATCAAACACGGAAGCAGTACTTGCCCTCAACTATACTAAACCTATTTCGGGACATTTAGGAAAACTTCCTCTAAAGAACTCAGATTAAGGTTTTCTTTATATGAACTGAAAGAGAACTTCAAGATCTACAACTTTCATGAAGACCTCAAAGATAGATTCTATCTTTTGAAGGGTCAAAAATGGAGCAAAAGATAGGTACAGACAAAGTCAAAGGAAAAAAAGCAGACTAATGGAAAAAGGCAAACAAATCGGGAAAATTACTATAACTTTCCCTATAGATATTGGATTAAGGTGTTCTTTATATGGTTCGAAATAGAACTTCAAGATCTACAACTTTCCAGAAAACTTAAAAGATAGATTCTATCTTGTAAAAGGTAAAAAATGGAGTGGAAGATAGGTATAGACGAAGCCAAAGGAAAAAAAGCAAACTAATAGAAAAAGGCAGATGAATCGGGAAAATTACGATAAATTTCCCTACAAATATCGGATTAAGGTATTCTTTATATGGTTTGAAAGAGGACTTCAAGATCTACAACTTTTATGCAGACTTTGAAGATAGATTTTATCATCTGAAGGATCAAAAAGGAGCAGAAGACAGAAGATAATAAAAGATAGATGACACATCATCACAGGCGACATGTCATCATAGAAGAAACAAAACACAGACGATACGTCATCACAGAAGACACATCATCATAGACGACACGTCATCATAGAAGAAACAAAACATAGATGACACATCATCACAGAAGACACATCATCACAGATGACACGTCATCACAAAAGAAGCAAAACATAGAAGGAGCAAAACACAGAACAAGGAAAAAGCAGAAGATACATCTTCCGTTATAAGGACCATAACTTTCAGCCTAGAAGTCTAAAAATTTTGTACTATATATCGTTGGAAAGCTAGAAGGATAAGCTACAACTTTCCAGAAGACAATTTTAACTAATTTTACCTTAATTGAGTCCAAATTTTCCCCTAACATTGGAACATGATTTTTACACCTAGAAAAGAATTGGATTTTGAAATGAACAACTACAAAAGAAACATGCACATACACCTGAGAAACCTTTCAGTTCTAACTCTTTTACCAAATCAAAAAAAGCTCATACATTACTTTAATTACATATTAACATTATAAATAAAAGCTTAACACAAATACAACAAACATAAGATGCTCAATGTTTTAACATGCTTATGAAGCTGACCAAAAGTGATTGAACTAACTTAGTTACAAAAGTTTCTAATATCTTGGAGTTTCCAATGCCTTGCAAGGATTGCTAACCTTCTTGTTCTGCATATGAGGAGGGAATAGTGGGGTGAGCTACACAGCTCAATGGCTAATATATTTATAATCATTGACAATTGACCAAATTCAAACATATGTACATTTATATATATATATATATACATATATATATATATTCAGCAATTTAAGCATTCGTTAATTTAGCTCAAAATTCATAACATATAACACTCAAAATGATTCATACTTAACAATTTAATTATGAAATGTACAAACAAATGGCTCAAGAGTTTTGTGGAACGAAACAGAGAAACCGAAGTTTGCTCTGTGAATAAAACGAGTCCGAATTCTCAGGATCTCATGGCCTCAAGTGGGCAGCCGGGAGAAGGCTATGGGTCAATGTACACGTGACTAACGAAACGGGTTCCTCTTTTGCCCAAACAAAAGCACATAATCATGCTCAAAATCATTTTATCAACTGCTCAAACTTTCATGCTTATCTTCTTTTTATCTAACTTAAAATGTTATAACCTTTTTCAAGGAATAACATAATCACTATGCATTTTCAAACATTCACAATGATTTCAATTTCTCGCAAATTAAATCCAATCGAAAATAACATACACATACATAAGCAAGAATTTGCCCAATTACACTATAACTATAAATACATTACCTACCTACTTAGCTTGGTTTTTGCGAAAACCAAGTCAAGCTTGCCTTTCCCCTTGCTTTTAGGTAGGATTCCCTTGGTTCCTTACAATAACCAAGGTTCGATTCAAAACAACATTACAATAAAATTTAACAACTTCAAAAATCACACAATTTCAGTAAACACAAATTGAACTCAAATCTAACCTATCCATAACCCATCTAGGTTAGAAAACCCAGGACCTAGTTTAAAACCCTAAAATCAATTGGGTTCTCCTAATCCATCTTCTTCCAACACAAACTTTTCCATTCTCTAAACTAACCCTTTTTCCTTTCTAACTCCTTCTTCCACAACCCAACTCATTCCTTTAATAAAGCAAGAAGAAAAGATGGTTAACCTACCTTAACAAGCTTGATTTCTCTTCTTTCCTTCTTTCACCAAAACCTCTCTCCTCTCTCTCTTAATTTCGTTTTCTCACTATTCTCCCTCTTCAATTCACATTTTTTCTTCTCTTAACAAACAAAACAACACATTCCTTTTCTATTTCTACCCTTAATGAGCCCAAAAAGTCCATCTTACCCTTCCTTATAAGCTTATTCTCTTTTATGCTTAAGTGATTTCTCAAAAATGTCCTTGAACATCCTTACTACATCAGCACTTTAATTCCACTTATCCATTCAACAAATCCTACTAACCTTGACATAATTATAGTTCCAAAATTAAATATACCAAAAAACCGAAATTATTTTAAATCATGCTTACTTTAAAGAAAAATAACAATTCTTCCTCTTAAAGAATTTCGTCCTCGAAATTCTTACCTGAGACATTGAAGAGGTGTGGATACTTCTCTCTCATGGCCTCCAAGGGTTCCCATATGGCCTCTTCCGTAGAATGGTTTCTCCACAGAACTTTAACCAGCTTCATAGTCTTGTTCCTCAAAACCTTTTCCTTTGAATCTATGATCTTCACTAATTGCTCCTCATAAGTCAAATCTCCCCTTAACTAAACCTCTAAAGGTTGAACTATATGTGAAGGATCCGACCGGTACTTCCTCAGCATTAATACATGAAAGAAATTATGAATCTTAGATAACTCCGGTGGTAAAGCTAACTTATAAGCTAAAGACCCAATCTTCTCAGTAATCTCATGAGGGCCTATGTATCTTGGACTAAGCTTGCCCTTCTCACCAAATATTAAAACCCCTTTCCATGGAGAAGCTCTAAGAAATACTTTGTCTCTAACTTCGAATTCCATTTCCTTTCTATGTGAATCTGTATAGCTCTTCATTTTGTCTTGAGCTGCTTTAAGTCTCTACTTAACTAATTTAATCTTATCAACTATGACTTGCACCAACTCAGGTCCTACAAGTCTCCTTTCACCTTCTTCATCCCAACAAATAGGAGTTTTACACCTCCTACCATACAAAGCTTTATATGGAGCCATCTGAATTCCTGAGTGATAGGAATTATTATAAGCAAACTCGATTAAAGGTAAATGATCATCCCATGGACCTTTAAAGTCCATAACACAAGCCCTTAACATTACCTCCAATGTCTGTATTGTCCTTTCTGATTGACCATTAGTTTGTCGATGAAAAGCTATACTAAAATACAACTTGGTTCCCAAAGCCTCTTGTAAGCTTTCCTAAAATCTGGAGGTGAACTTGGGGTCTCTATCTGAAACTATAGAGCTTGGGATCCCATAAAGTTTGATTATTTCATCTACATATTTCTTGGCTAAGGCATTCAGAGAATCTGTCTACTTAATTGACAAGAAATGTGCGGACTTTGTTAGCCTATACACAATCACCCATATTACATCGTGCTTCCTACTAGTCCTCAGCAATCCCATCAAGAAATCCATCGTAATCCTCTCCCATTTCTATTCGGGAATTGGTAGAGGCTTAAGTTTGTCTAAAGGTGCTTGGTGTTCAGCTTTAACTTGCTGACACACTAGGCATCTTTTTGCATATTCTGCAATTTCTTTCTTCATTCCTTTCTACCATAAATGCTTTTTCAAATCTCTATACATTCTCGTACTTCCTGAGTTCATAGCATAAGGTGCATTGTGTGCCTTATCTAGAATTTCTTCTTTCAACTCTAACATATCTAGAATACACAATCTGTTACCTACTACCATCAATCCATCTTCTCCGATCTCTATTTCAAAAAGTTTATCACTTTTAATCTCTTCTCAGAGCCTGCTCAAATACTCATCTTGTTCTTGCAATTCCTTAATCTTCTCATTTAATACTGGCCTTACTCTAAAACTAGCCAGTATACAACCAGATTCGGTTTGTCTCATTGTCACTTTAAGTTTGGCTAATTTTGTCAACAAAGGAAGGTCTATTGTCTCCACATGTGCCATAGTGGACTTCCTACTCGGTGCATCTGTTACTACATTAGATTTCCCTGGATGGTAGTCTATTATCAAATCATAATCTTTCAATAGTTCTAACCACCTTCTTTGTCTCAAATTTAACTCCTTTTGTCTCATCAGATATTTAAGACTCTTATGGTCTGTGTGGTAACTCTATACAAGTAATGTCTCCAAATCTTCAATGTAAAAATTATGGCCGCTAACTCCAAATCATACGTAGGATAATTCATCTCATAAGACTTTAATTGCCTAGAAGCATAAGCAATCACTTTAACACTTTGCATTAACACACAACCTAATCCCTTCCTTGAGGCATCACTATACACTGTATATCCGTCACTACCTTAAGACAAAGTCAAAACAGGTGCAGTTGTAAGCCTGTTCTTCAATTCCTCAAAACTGGTATGGCATTCCTCTGTCCATACAAATGTCTGATTCTTTCTTGTCAATTTGAAAAATGGAGCTGCTATTATAAAAAAGCTCTCCACAAACCTTCTATAATACCCAACTAATCCCAAGAAACTTCTCACTTTAGCTACATTCTTAGGTGCTTCTCATTTCACAACTACTTCTATCTTCCTTGGATTCACATGAACTCCTTGCTCTGAAATCACATGTCCAAGAAATGTCACCTCCTTTACCCAAAATTTACATTTGTCAAATTTGGCATACAACTCATTCTTTCTCAATGTCTCCAAAGAAACTCTTAAGTGTTCCTCATGTTCCTTATCACTCTTAGAATAGACCAAAATATCATCAATAAAGATAATGACAAATTAGTCTAAGAAGGGTCTAAAGACTCATATTCATCAAATCCATGAAAGTTGCAGGTGCATTTGTCAACCTATAAGGCATGACCAAGAACTCAAAGTAGTTGTACCGTGTTCTAAAAGCAGTCTTTGACACATCTGACTCCTTTATCCTCAACTGATAGTAACCTGATCACAAATCTATCTTAGAAAAGACCCTTGCCCCTTGTAACTGATCAAACAAATCATTTATGCGTGGGAGCGGATATCTGTTCTTAATGATGACATGGTTAAGCTTCCTATAATCCAGACACATTCTCAAGGATTCGTCTTTCTTCTTTACAAAAAGAACCGGAGCTCCCCAAGGTGAAGAGCTTGGCCTAATATAACCTTTCTCCAACAAATCTTTCAATTGCTCCTTAAGCTCCTTCAATTCCGCTAGAGCCATTCTATAAGGTGGAATCGAAATTGGCGTTGTACCTGGAAGAAGATTAATGGGAAATTCAATTTTCCTAGGTGGCGGTAGTCCTAGTAACTCCTCGGGAAAGACATGTGGGAATTCCCTAACTATTGGTATATCTTCTAACTTCCCTCTATCTGCCCACGTGTCTACCACATAGGCCAAAAAGGCTCACACCCTTTCCTCATCATTTTCTTTGCCATCAAAGCCGAAACAATTTTCGATGAGCTAAATTTCTTGTCCCTTATAAACATCACCTTTCTTCCATCATCCAACTCGAACTCCACTGTTTTCTGTTTGCAATCTAAGTTGGCATTATACTTCTCTAAGGCATCCATACCTAAAATCACATCTAATCCTCTCATCTTCAATGGCATTAAATCCATCACTAAGTGTCTCCCACCAATATGTATCTCACAATCTCTATAAACTTGACTAATCATAATATACTGGCCAATTGGAGTACTCACCATCAAAGGAGTATCTAAAGGGATCAAATCTCTACCATACACAGTTCTACCCAATGAAATAAAGGAGTGGGCAAAACCCAGATCAATCAAAATAATCACATCATCATCAAATAATTTAATCATACCAGTCACAACTTCTGGAGCGGTCTCTGCATCCTCCCGTGTCATTGCAAACACTCTAGCTGGTGCTTGCCCCCTTGGTCTCCTTGGAGGATTCACTCTCTTTACTGCATTAGAGCTTCCTACTTCAGTTGCAGTCTTGTGCCCCACTGCTTCAGTTCTCTTCGAAGCTTGCATCTTTGTTCCCTCTCTTCTTGCATACTTCTGACACTCTCTTGCCATATGCCCTTTCTCTCCACAGTTGAAGCATGCTCATGTCAATTGGTAACATTCCCCTCTATGAAACCTTCCGCAGTGCTCACATTTGGGAATGGGTGGCTTATCCCCATCTCCTTTTCTGTTGCCTCCTGCTGTAGAGGCTTGATGAGAAATAGTAGAAGTTCTCATTGATTTGGACTTGCTCGCCCCACTGCTCCTCTCCTCAAACTACACAGGGAAGGTCCTGGCACTCCTTTCAAGCATAGAAGTACCACCCCCCCTCTTGAACTGATCTCTCCCTTTTCTCTTTTTACTCACGACATTCTTAATGTTCTCAACCCTCAAGGCTGCTTCGACCAGTTGCTGAAAATCATAAAAATTATGTACCATCACTTTCTCCCTAATAGCTAGATGTAACCCCGATTCAAACCTATGGTACTTAGCTGCCTCACTCGTCATCATCTCTGCTGCATATTGGGATAGCTGTGTAAACTGGTGCTCACACTCACTCACCGTCATTTCCTTCTGGGTGAGAATCAAGAAATCCCTTTGTTTATGCTAAATGTACACCTCAAATAGATATTTCTTCTTGTAAGTAATTAAGAAGTCCTTCCATGCTAGCATTGGTGATCTTATCTAGCTCCCTGACACACTCTCCCACCAAGGCAGAGCATCTCCTTGTAGCAGGCTTGCAATGTATACCACTTTCTCATCATCCTCACAATCCATCTGATCTAGTATCCTCTCAGTCTTCCTTAACCAAGTCTCAGCTTCTTCTAGATCTGTTGTCCCATATAAATCCACCGCCCCATACTTCATAAACTTGTCAAACTGTTTCCCTTTCTTGATTGGGACCGGAGCAGAAGATTGTGGCATCTGGCCCATGACCTGAGCAAATGCCTGAAACATCCTCAAATCTAATGGAGCAGACACTTGCTCCTGCAGAATAGGAGACTCCCGTGACTCCGACTGAACAGGCTCACTACTGAACCCTACAGAAGCCTCAGCGTTCACTGGGGCTACAGACTCATCAGTACTCTCCTCCCTTGGTGGAGAGTCAGGTGCAATTGATCCTTGCAATACTTCTCGTGTCCTCCTACGAGGTGACATCTTACTCCTTCAATGCAAACACTAACTATTAGCTTACATTTCATTTTAGTCTTAACTCCTACATGTATGCATGACATGCATGTCATTTAATGCAATTCAATCAATTTACAATGCAACCAATGACTACATAACATAACACTTCATCCTACTATGCATTCTAAGCTTAGGAAAAAACCTAAGCTCTGATACCAAATAATGCTGGACTCCGGTTCTAGAGCCCAGCATTTGAAATCAAACACGGAAGCAGTACTTGCCCTTAACTATACTAAAACTATTTCGGGACATTTAGTAAAACTTCCTCTAGAGAACTTGGATTAAGGTGTTCTTTACATGAACTGAAAGAGAACTTCAAGATCTACAACTTTCATGAAGACCTCAAAGACAGATTCTATCTTCTGAAGGGTCAAAAATGAAGCAGAATATAGGTACAGACGAAGTCAAAGAAAAAAAAGCAGACTAATAGAAAATGACAGACGAATTAGAAAAATTAATATAACTTTCTCTACAGATATCGGATTAAGGTATTATTTATATGCTTAGAAAGAAAACTTCAAGATTTACAACTTTCTAGAAGACTTTAAAGACAGATTCTATCTTCTAAAGGGTTAAAAATGGAGTAAAAGATAGGTATAGACGAAGCCAAAAGAAAAAGCAAACTAATGGAAAAAGGCAGACAAATTGGAAAAATTGCTATAACTTTTCTTACAGATTTCATATTAAGGTGTTCTTTATATGGTTTGAAAGAGGACTTCAAGATCTATAACTTTTATAAAGATCTTGAAGATAGATTCTATCATCTGAAGGGTTAAAAATGGAGTAGAAAATAGAAGATAGCAAAAGATAGATGACATGTCATCATAGATGAAGCAAAGCATAGATGACGTGTCATCACAGATGACATATCATCATAGACGACAAGTCATCACAGAAGATACGTCACTATAGAAGAAGCAAAACATAAACGACACTTCATCACAGACAACACGTCATCATAGAAGAAGCAAAATATAGAAGGAGCAAAACACAAGAGAAGGGAAAAAGTAGAAGATACATCTTCCCTTATAAGGACCATAACTTTCAGCCTAGAATTCAAAAAATTTCGTAATATATATCATTGGAAATCTAGAAGGATAAGCTACAACTTTCCAGAAGATAATTTTAACTAATTTTGCCTTAATAGAGTCCAGACTTTCCCCCGAAGTCGGTACACGATTTTTACATCTAGAAAAGACTTGGATTTTGAAATGAACAACTAACTTTTCATTTCTAACTCTTTTACCAAATCAACAAAAGCTCATACATCACTTTAATTACATATTAACATTATAAATAAAAGCTTAACACAAACACAACAAACATAAGATGCTCAATGTTTTAACATGCTTATGAAGCGGACCAAAAGTGATTGAACTAACTTAGTTACAAAAGTTTCTAATTTCTTGGAGTTTCCAATGCCTTGCAAGGATTTCTAACCTTCTTATTCTGCACCTGAGGAGGGAATAGTGGGTTGAGCTATAGAACTCAGTGGCTACTATATTTATAATCATTGGTAATTGACCAAAGTCAAAGATATGTACATGTATATATATATAGTAATTTAAGCATTCGTTAATTTAGCTCAAAATTCATAACACATAACACTCAAAATGATTCATACTTAGCAATTTAATTATGAAATGCACAAATAAATGGCTTGAGAGTTTCGTGGAACGAAATAGAGAAACCTAAGTTTACTATGTGAACAAAATAAGTCCGAATTCTCAGGATCTCATGGCCTCAAGTGAGCAGCCGGGAGAAGGCTATGAGTCAACGTACACGTGACTAATGAAACGAGTTCCTCTGTTTCCAAAACAAAAGCACATAATCATGCTCAAAAGCATTTTATCAACCGCTCAAACTTTCATGTTTATCTTCTTTTTATCTAACCCAAAATTTTATAATCTTTTTCAAGGAATAACATAATCACTATGCATTTCCAAACATTCATAATGATTTCAATTTCTCGCAAATCAAATCCAAGTGAAAATAACATACACATACATAGGCAAGAATTTGCCTAATTACACTATAATTATAAATACATTACTCACCTACTTAGCTTGTGAAAACCAAGTCCCCTTGCTCTTAGGTAGAATTCTCTTGGTTCCCTACAATAACTAAGGTTCCATTCAAAACAACATTCCAATAAAATTTAACAACTTCAAAAATCACACAATTTTAGCAAACACAAATTGAACTCAAATCTAACCTACCCATAACCCATCTAGGTTAGAAAACCCAAGACCTAGTTTAAAACCCTAAAATCAATTGGGTTCTCCTAATCCATCTTCTTCCAACACAAACGTTTCCATTCTCTAAACTAACCCTTTTTTCCTTTCTAACTCCTTCTTCCGCAACCCAACTCATCCCTTAATAAAGCAAGAAAAAAAGATCGTTAACCTACCTTAACAAGCTTGATTTCTCTTCTTTCCTTCTTTCACCGAAACCTCTCTCCTCTCTCTCTTAATTTCGTTTTCTCACTATTCTCCCTCTTCAATTCACGTTTTTTCTCCTCTTAACAAACAAAACAACACATTTTTTTCTATTTCTACCCTTAATGAGCCCAAAAAGTCCATCTTACCCTTCCTTATAAGCTTATGTTCTTTTATGCTTAAGTGATTTCCCAAAAATGTCCTTGAACATCCTTATTACATCAACACTTTAATTCCACTTATCCATTTAACAAATCCTACTAACCTTGACGTAATTGTAGTTCCAATATTAAATCTATCAAAACTTCAAAATTATTTTAAATCATGCTTACTTTAAAGAAAAATTTTCCAGAGTCCAACAATATAACCACAAAAATGAGTTATATTTGTAATTTTATGCTTGAATTATGTTATTACAAAAGTTAAATTATAGATGTCAATTTATAGTTGAATTATGTAGTATCTCATAATGAGTTATAGTTATTACTTGTGAGTTTATGATTGAATTATATAATCATACAAAAGAGGTTATAGTTGTGAGTTTATTTTTAAATTATATAATTATACAAAATAGTTTATAGTTGTGATCTTATGTTTGAATTATTTAACCATATAAAATGAGTTATAATTGACAAAGTGTAGCAATTAATGTATATATTTGATGTTTGGGTTTAGAAAGAAACATAAGTTATTGAGAAACTATTATTGATCTATTTCTTCTTTTTTTATGCAACTTTAGTTTGGTATGAAGTTATTAAGTTAATTTTTGATATATGTCTTCATTTATTTTTATAGATAAATGGAAGGAAGTTCAAGTACTCATAATTATTCAGGCACTTTAGGAAGATTCAGTGATCTAGCTTAGGCTTATACCGAATTGGTTCTTAGAATAAAGAACCATATCATTTGTTTATATTGTAATAAGTATTTGAAAGGTGGAGGAATCAACAAATTAAAGAAGCATTTAGTTGGAATCAAAAGTGATATAGAGTCTTGTAAAAAGTGAGTTATGATATGAAATAGCAAATGGAGACTTTGCTTATGAGAAAAATAGAAGGCAAATATTGAATTACAAAATAGGTAGTGGAAATTCTTTTGTTGGTGGTTAGGATGATATTGGAGATGTTGAAGGTAGTAGTATTCATACCTAATAAAAAATGAATGTTGCATTTAATTTTAGGAAAGAAAGAAGAGAAGTGTCTAATTTTTTACATCATGAAAAATTTCTAGAGCTCAGCTTTCAATTCGTAATTCTTTACAATCTAAATAAGCGACTCATAATGTAGACATAGCAATGACTAGATGGCTATATGATTTAGGTTTATCATTCAATGTTGCCTAATATTATTTCTATTAGCCTATGGTAAATGTCATTACCTCTTATGGTCCAGGAAGCTCCTTAAATTGATAACTAAAGAGGTAAATTTTTGAGTAGTTATGTTTATGAAATAAAAAGTTATATGGATGAAAGAAGAATGACAAGGGCTACTTTTGGGGACTTTAAGGCCTATTGATGCATTTGACCTTATTAGGAATGCTGATAGTCTATTTCAGATATTTAATGAAGTTGTGAATGAATTTAGGCCGGAGAATATTGTGAAGTTCATACTAACAATGATTTTGCTTATAAAGTAGCCGGAAGAAGATTACAAAGTAGGTATAATTCTTTTTATTGAACTTCTTGTGTTGCATATTACATTAACCTAATGTTGAAAAATGTAAGAGATGTTATATGTTTTTCTATTATTGATGAGACCATACAGAAAGCAAAAAAGTTGGTCAAATATCATTTACAATTGTACATAGCTCCTAAATTTAATTATAAAGAATTTTGCAATTGGTAGAAATTTGTGTTGTCTTATTATTACAAGATTTGCAACTAATTTATGTTCACTTCAGTTTTTTATTTTGATGAAAAAGAAGTTAAGGTAAATGTTTACAAATGATAATGAGTTACATCTCAACATGTTAGGTCCAATGCTATATTAAAGGTTTCTATAATTATACTTGAAGATAATAAATTTTGATCTCAACGTCAAATTGTCATTCAAGTTTGTGAGCCTTTGATGAGGGTACTTTGTCTAACTGATAGTGATAAGAAAGCAACAATGAGTTATTTTATGATGTCATAGAAGGGGAGAAAGGAGCAATGAAAGCCTATTTAGAGATGGAAAAGACAACTTTACTCTTTGTTGCTTACAGTTAGGGTATTTTTTTAATCCTAATGTCTATTTCAGACCAAATTTTGCAAAGAAAACTAAAGTTAATAGGAAAATATTATTAACTATTATAACTATTGTTGCCGATGAGATGATGAAAGATCTCTTAAGTTCACAAATTGATATTTATAAGGATGCTTCTGATAATTTTGGGATACCTATTGCTGTCCGTCAGAGACACAAACTTAATCCATATATATATTTTTCAATTCTGTTAATCATTACTTTATTTTATTTATAATGTTACTTTTTTTATCTAACAGTTGCTTGGTAGGACTAATTCAGAAGTGATGTTTTGAAATTGCAAAGTTTGCAATTCGAGTTTTAGGTTAATGTGTGAGTGTAACATAGTGTGAAAAGAATCAGAGCACACTTAAATTTATTCCAAGAAAATGAATAGATTGAAACACAAAATATTGAACGACTTGGTCTTTGTTTGATGTAATTTAAAGTTTCGAGAAAGATATGTTATTATCATTATTAAGTTAGATATAATTTCTTAATAATTTGATGTTATTTGTTTATCAGAACTCTTAATATAATAAGTAATTCTGTAGATCCAATTTGCCTTGACTATATTGATCTTTTGGTAGGTTGAGTTTTTTAAGAACGGAGTTTTATGTAAGAGAGTAATGTGAAAGATAATCTTGGATGAGAAATTATTGATATGTCACTTAATGTAATGAATTTGAACGATGACGATGATGATGATGAAAATAAATATATCAAATTTTTGCCAAGATAACTAGAAATTCTAATTAATAAAAAATTCCAATGATGAGAATTTTGTACTAAATGAGAATTAAAATATTCAATTGAATAAAGTTCAAAATTTTCATTTATTTTCTTCTTTAAATTTTATTTATATTTTATGTATAAGTTAAATTATATATATGTAATATAAATATATTTATAAATGTTTTTATTTCAAGTTTAACGTCTACTTGGTTGTTTCTTTAGCATGATATTCAGAGAGTTATGGATATTTATTTTTTTATTTAATGTTTTGATATAACTATTATTTATTATATGATGAAATTATAATATTTTAGTACTTAGTTTTATACTTAATTTTATATTTATCTGATGATTAAATGATTTTTCACATAATTGTGGTTATTATTTATGTTTGAAATATGTGAAAAGTAATATTAATAAAAATAGATAGACTGTTGTTATTTCAAATTTTTATTATTATGATTTTGGGAGACATGATGGATGTAAAATTATAAATTATATGCTATTTGGTAATTTTAAAATAATTCAGAAATTATTTTATAAATTTTAAAATTTTTTAAAATGATATCTATTGATACATTACTGTATCGAAACTATCGGTATGGTATTTATAGTGTTGGTTTCCTGCTGGAAACCAATTAACGGAAACCCCTTTTTGGAAATATGTACATTTAGGCATAACGAGAACTGAAATCGTTCATCTAATGTTTTTTTTTTTTTTTTGATCGTTCATCTAATGTTAGTATTTATTAGTGGATGCCACTTTAATGATTTTATTATTATTATTATTTTTTTACCATGGCGAGCTAACGGAAGAGAGTTTTGAACTCCAGCGTTATTAAAAATGTTGCAATTAAGAGACTGACTAAAGATTAGCAAACTACACAGTTTATATATGTTGAATAAATTAATTTAACCCTAAGGTGTAGGCGAGTTGGGAAAGAATTTTCTTGGCTTAAATGAGGTTGCGGGTTCGAACTCTCTCATGTATATAGCCGTTTAAAACTTAAGATCAGAACTTTGTCTCCAGTAAGAGACCTACCCAGTTCGAGCAGGTTTTAGTCTGGATGTGAATGGTTTAAAGGTGTCTTCTCATAATTAGGGTCCTCTTAAGATATCTTGTGGGCAATCAAAAAAATAAAAAATAAATTTATTTATTATATTTATATATTAAAAGTATGATAATATTAATATATGATGTTAATTTACTAATTTTGTTATATATTATTAATAATTAATTATATATTTATTATATTAATATGAACATAAATTAAATCTTATAGTAAAATTTTATCTATTATTTAATAATAATAATAATAATAATAATAATAATAATAGTAATAATAATGATGATGATGATGACAATAGTAAGTAGAAAATTTATAACAATAATTAATAATAATATTATTATTAACAATTAATAATAATAATAATAATAATAATAGGGTAAAAATTATTAGCCCCTCTTGTAGATTTATCAATTCTACTAAAACTCCTTATACTTTAAAAATCTTACAAGAAACCCTTATACTTTTGAAATTTTAAAATTAGTTATTTCATTAAGTTTTATCACTACACTTTTGAAACACATGAGATTAATTATATCGTAAGTGATTGGAATAGTATATGTTGAATAAATTAATATATTGATTTATTATATTTGCATGTTATTACTTGTGTTAAAAAATTCTAATTTTGTGAGCTTAATTTATTTTATTAAAAATTATATATATTGTTAATAATATATTTATTAGTTTAATTTGATAATAGATTGAGTAATTTATTAAATTTTTATTTATTATATAATAATACTAGTAAATAAGATAATAAAATTCTTATTTTTATTTATAATCTGTACTTTATAAATAAACAAAATATAATAAATAATAAATTTATTGATAAAATCAATAAATTAGTTTATTGAACACATTACTTTATAGTAAGTTAATATCCGTGCCACGGAGATATATGATATTACTATTACGAGCGGTAAAGCTTAAGATGATAAGATTATTACCTAATGAAATAGATAAGAAATAGAATAGTTATATTTAGGAATAACATAAATAAGGGATACACTCAAAAATTTCTAATAATGATGTATGCCGATGTTTAGTTTAAAAACATAAATTTGAGATGATAAAGAAATAACTAATAAATAGATCAAAATATTCATTATAATCTTGAGTATTATTATGATTATGATTATAGTTATGATTATTATTATTATTAGTTTCCTTATTATTATTAGTTTTTATTATTATTAATTGTTATTATTATTAATTCTTATAATAAGAATAATAAGAAGAAAATTAATAAATTAATAATAATAATGATAATAATAATAATACTAATAATAATAACAATAGCAGCAATAACAACAATAACAAAAATAAGAATAAGAACGATGATGATGATGATAATAATAATAATAATAATAATAGGAAGAAAGATTGTTTTTATTTATACCACATTTTACAAAATAGGTAAAAATAAGGAGAGATATCTTTAACTACTTCTAAAAATATAAGAATAATTAAACTTGAAATTAGTTATTCTGAATATTATTTTTTATCCAAACAAAAACATAACTATTCACTAAAAATACATCAGTAATAAAATAGTTTTTCTAATCAACCGATCATGCCACACGAAGTTCTACATAAATTGTTGTAATTATACTGTGCAATGCTTTACATTCGGAACTCGATGTCGATGTTTCTCATGATTTTTAGAAAAATACAGGCTCTAGATCTTCTCGGCAACAAAACCAACCCTAAATTTGGAAAACAAGACACATTTTCCCTATCCAGAGAACCAAAGCATCCATGGATCTATGTGTAGTTTATATGCCTTGGGTTCAGTCGAGCAGAACAATATACATTTGAATCTTTCGGTCTATAATCCTCAAAACCCACTGGCATATTTGCTTCATTCACGCTTCTTAACAAAAAGGCTACTCTCTGCAAACCTACATGTTGAGTCTGGTGACCGAAGCCAAATCTCAGCAGCCATGAACACTGACTTCGGATGAATATACATGGCGGTCCACAGTCAAAACCAGTCTACATGTTTAGATGAAGTCTTTGGTTGCTTCTTTGGCTTCTGAAATCGATTGTTCTCGAATCTTGCTTTAGTTACAAGTGAATATAGCAAGTCTGCCTCTGCTGAAGTGTCATAAGGTGCCATCAAGACGCTGGGCAATGAAAGCAGAAATGAATATATGTTACATAGAAATGGACCTTTGGATTAGCCATGCAGTGGTTCCAAGAATCTGCTTTGGTTTTTCAACGATGCAATTAAGAATTGCATTCAAAACTTTGAAACTAGTCAGTCAGTGCTCTTGAGTTTATTGCATATCAAATAATTGAAGCAGTATAAGATAACTAATGTTTAACACATCAACTCAAGGAAGCATTAGCGAGTGACTTTTGATGGTTTGAGTAGAGAAAGAATTGGGATACAAAAAGAACAGAAGAGCAAGAGTTGTCCAGTGAATTGCAATCTCGTTTTATAGGAACCAGTTCAGTTACTGACAACATTAATTCTCAAAAAAAGTTCTCTAGGAGATGAAAAGAACTTACCTTTCAAGCAGCTCCTCCAAAATTATTCTCTGGGAAGGTGTGACATAATAAATACAGTTTCTCGGGCACTGACCAACTGCAACTTGCACTTGATAATCCTCATGCATTCCTGACTCAACACAGTGATGTCAAGATGAGAGCAGGATAAATGTCCTTCCTAGAGGAAACTAAACATTTTCTATGTTAGTTACTTGCCATCCTTAGACACAAACTCTACTGGGACAAAGTTGGGCTGTCAAGAACATAGAGGAGGTAGGATGGGCAATTGGTCAGATGTAGTAGAGAACATACATATTGTTAGATTTTTAGGCCACAATTAGATTTTTTCGGTCTCAAACTTTTCAATAGGTTATCTATTTTCACGAGTTTCCGGAGACCAATAAACGAACCTTGAGATTTTGCTCTTGCAGTATCGGTTGAAGAGGCATACTTGAAGGCATGAGGTGCTCTTTCAATGCATGAGTATGGACAACCTGCAAAAAATTATCAATACTGCAGGTAAGGTGCAACGTCAAAGTTTCATAGCTACTGCCAAGTGTTTAACTTGACATTAAGTTTCAAATCAAAACTTGAAGGACTTTGTTAGGATCCAAAATCCTAACAGGCACTATTCCAGCAATCCACAAAGGAAACACCAAGAAACTCAAGCAATGAA
>JANZLD010000006.1:42687610-42701165 GCA_026413575.1 Erythroxylum carthagenense | reverse complement strand
ACAAAGGAGTATGATGACATGGTGGAAAAACAATCAAAAGGGAAGATGAAGTCAAATGACAAGCTACTTGATGACCCAACGAGCTATAAAAGGTTAGTAGGGAGACTGCTCTATCTCACTATAACCAGACCTGATATTTGCTATTATGTCAATCATATTAGCCAATTCATGCATCAACCAAAACAATCACATTATCAAGTAGCATTGAGAATAATCATATATGTTAAAAGAGATCCTGGAAGGGGTCTTTTCATGCCCAAAGAAAACAGTTTAGAGTTAGTTTTAATTTTATTTCAATTTCTATATTATTTTATTTCTGCTTTCATATTAGTATAAGATTTTATTTCTGTTATGTTATTTCTTTTTGTTTCTTTTTAACCTTTTCTTTCATATTTTGCAAATATGTTGGTTTCATATTATGCTGGGAACCCGCCCTTGCGAGTCACATGCCCAACGTCCTAAGTGACATCTAGACTCGCATTCCACAAGAGTGGCGTGCCCATACCAGTCAATCATAAAAAATGAACTCATTTCTCCTATTTTTGAATAGATTTTGGGAAACCTTAAACTAAAATTTCAATCTAAATTCTTTAGAATATTTGTTCCCCATTGTATTAAGTTTCTAATGACACCAAAATCATTCAATTTGGTTCAAAAATATGAAAGTTGTAACCCAAACATTTTCGAATTTTTATTACACTAAAACAATACACTATACTCAACTTCCATCCAGAAATTGAAAGTCTTAGAGGCTAAATTAAAATTTGAGTTCTTCAGATAATTTGTAGCTTATGTCTCTAGGTTATTTAGAAATAAGAATCATCTCATTTGGAGCTTTACAAATCAAGATATCATCAAAATACTGAAGCATGTTTAGTAAAATATCCAATTCATATTCTTCCAATTGATACCCTTAATTTGATTCAATAAATCTTTTCAAACTAATACCAAAAGCTATAAATTTTTATTGAGAGATAGAGAAATGTGTTAGGAAACTATTGCTTCAAAAATTAGGTCATTTGGAGGTCGGTTGACAAAGTTATCGTCAAAAGAGTAGAAGATATTCAGGTTTTAGGGGGGAGATCGGTGAGTCATGATCGTGCAAATGTGCGATTAGGACTTGCGTGCACGCGGACACGAAGTTGCGATCGCACACTTGCATGATCACGACTTTCACGCATTGTCTGCAGAGTCGCGATCGTGCAATTGTGTGATCGTGACTTATCCCTCCTTCATGCTTTTCTTCTTCTGACCTGTATTGATAAAAAGGGCATAACTTTCACTACAAATATCGGATTAAGATCATTCAAAGACCATTTCGAAGAGAGCTTTTAGACCTACAACTTCCATAAGACCTAGAAAACAATTTCTGCTTCTATAAGGGTCAAAATTTCAAAATAATGTAGCTGTCCTGAATGTCCATCCTAAGCAACATCATAAACTTCTAATGATCATATCTCTCAACTCCAATATCCAAAAATTTCATACTATATATCATTGGAAAGCTAGAAAAATAATCTACAATTCCAATAAGAAACTTGGTCAAATTCATCCTAGATCAACATAGTATTTCCCCTGAAGCCAAAACATAAATTCTCACCCTTATGGAAAACTTTAAAGTGAAATGAACAATTTTGGAATTGTCATGGGCAAAACATAATCATATCTCATTAACATCAAAAGATAAGAGTTTTTACAAAGCTTTAATCGGCATTTTCAGCCACAATACATTAATATCCCAAAATGCCAAAATACAAAAAGATACATGAACAGTAATTTGCTCAAAATGCAACTAAAGCCTTATAGTTACAAATCTAACTTAAAATACCAAAAGATGCAAATTTTGGAGTGATGCCTCGATTCTCTTTCATTCGATCTCTTACTCGTCACTTGGAGATGGGAAGGAATGGGGGTGAGCTTAAAAGCTCGTGGGTAATAATTTTATAACCAGTAACAAGCAAAACTATTGAAACACTTATTTCCATTGTAACAAAATTCACATTGAATCCCAAAGCACATATTTCTCAAATTCTCAACCAAATTCTCAATAATGCAAATCAGGTATACATCAATCTTGTCAACATATCATAAGCATATAAACACATCTAAATGGTTTGGAAGGTCCATAAACAGAATGAACTAACACATTTCCATGAAATGGGCCTTTATAGTCGTGACTTGATTTTTCAAACATAGTATCTTTTCAAAAATCATTTGCACAATCTTTTCATAATTCATCAACACAATATGCTCATACCAAACACATAACACATTCTTAAAGCATTCAAATGGTTATAAAGTACGTTCATGAAATAGTTGAAATCACTTATTTCCATCATTTAAAAGAAAACATTAATGGCCTATTACTTAATTATAAAACTATAACCCACCTTGAAATCCTTGCTTAAAGATGTCTTTTCTCTTGCTCCTCTCGCCTCTCTTGATCCCCTCCTTGATTTTCTTCATAAATGACAAAATTTTCATTCAATAGGAGTTCAAATTAACAACCCATAAAGCACATTCACTAAAATTGACTCTAGATTGCTTAAGCCCATGTATTTCCTAAACTTCATGAACCAAAACCTTTCCACATATCCAAGGTATATGAATCTTCACCAATTTATGATATTATTGGCTCTAAAGAAAGCTCTTCCCTTCCTCTTTCTTTTTTCCTTGTTGAACAACCTTAAACTCTCTCTTTAAGACTAAGAAAAGATGAAACCTAGCTTAAAACTCCATTCTTTTATCTACTTCACTGAAACCCCTCTTTCTCATCTTTTCATTTTCGTATTTCACTTCTTCTTTCACCTATTTTCGTTTTTCTCTCCTTTAGGAAGAAGACAACACCATTCCTTTCCCATTTTACCCTTAATGAATGAGAAAAGCCCACATTACCCTTCTTTTAATGCCTTATTGTTTTTAACCTTAGGTAAACTACCCAAAATACCCTCCATTCTTTTATCTACTTCACTGAAACCCCTCTTTCTCACCTTTTCATTTTCGTATTTCACTTCTTTCTCTCCTTTAGGAAGAAGACAACACCATTCCTTTCCCATTTTACCCTTAATGAATGAGAAAAGTCCACATTGCCCTTCTTTTAATGCCTTAGTGTTTTTAACCTTAGTTAAAGTAACCAAAATACCCTTTTATGCATTTTTACTACCTTTAATTCAACTAACCCATGAAATAAATTCTACTAACATAAACATGAATAAAAAAATTTAACTCCCAACAATTCACCTATCCAAACCTCATAATTATCTAAATTATGCTTAACTAAAAAAAACATTCGGGGGCCAACATATTAGATGGATTAGAATAAGAGAAATCTTTATATATTTCATATTTGAAGGATCAGAATAAAAGATATCTTTATATTAATGAAAGTACCAACTCAACCATCTCACTCATTACATATGTTTATATTGTGTACGTTGAGGATAATGTACAACTTTAAGTGTGGGGATAGGTTTAATGAATCTTAACATGATTTCTTTAAGCTTATTATAATCTTGATTATAATTTTTAGTAGTTGATATCTTGAATTGGTTGAAATCTGTCCATGAATTATAGACATCCTTGTTAAATATTGATTTGAATTGTTGTATAAAAGGATTATAGTTAGAATAAAATTAGTTTTCTGTATCATACTTCTCTTAATCATTGAAAAATTCAAGTTGAATGAAATTGCATATTATTTGCACACATATACCCATTCTTTTTCATGAGCTTTTGAGCTTAAAGAGCATATGTTCAAATATTTTTAAAAGATCTTGTTATTCTGTCATGTGTTTGATATCATGTATAATAGGATAATTCTCAAGTTGTTTTTATTATGGATATTGAGACCATATTTGTTAAATTAGAAGCAATAA
The DNA here is from genome assembly GCA_026413575.1 of Erythroxylum carthagenense. Lineage (NCBI taxonomy): Eukaryota > Viridiplantae > Streptophyta > Magnoliopsida > Malpighiales > Erythroxylaceae > Erythroxylum > Erythroxylum carthagenense. The sequence goes on along the minus strand of JANZLD010000006.1, from coordinate 42,697,290 downwards.
CATGATAATAGAACTTAGATTCACCAACTTGCTTAACCTATTTTTTTGAAATTACCATACCCTAAAATTTACCTTTAGGAATAGCTAAGTTCAGTCTTAGCTTTTTTCATTGTTTAAACCCAAATTATAAACGTTTATGTAATTTTCTTTGAAGATCTTTTTATTGTTATGAACCTTGAAAGTTAGTTACATTATTTACTTGTTGAGACTTAAAATTTATGAAAGGTCCAATATTTGTTGAATTATGGTACTGCTTGAAATTTTGTAAAAAGAAACCATAAAAGACAAAAAGAAAAAAAAGAAAAAGTTTATGGTACTAATACATTTGTGATGAAAGGGCCTAAGTGTTTTGTAAATAAGTCTTGTAATATTTCTTTGAGTACATTTCCTTCACTTAACCCTTCTTATTATGCCAATCATACAGTACCTAAACCCCTAATACAACCTTCACAAAGACCTTTTGATTTTTGTTTCTTGTTTGTACATAAGTGGTGGAGATGTGTTTTTATTGCAAGCCTATGATTAGAATTCTACTATGCATTGATTAAGAGTTCTGATACTTTTCACCCTAAAGACTTGAGTGTATTGAGTGAAATCTTGGTAAAGGTGTAAAGATATATGTTTTGGATTTCAATGCGATTATTGAGGTGATTACTATTAATATTTCTTACAAAATTAATTTTAGGATAATTTGATTATGCTTGTATATTAATTTGATTCGATAAGATATGATGATACATAGTATAAATAGACAGGTTGCAATCAATGATGGATTGATGTTGTAAATTTATAAATTTAATTATTGATTTCTTAAGGATAGACAAAAACTTAAGTGTGAGGATGTTTAATAGATGGATATTTGACTGTATGTTACCACCCATGTTTAATGTATTTTGCTTGATATTTTATACTTCTATTGTATATTAAATACTTAATTCGCTCCAAGTGTATATACAGAGTATAATTGCCTTCATAGACTTAAAAGAAGAAGAATCTGGACGAAAACATGACATAAAACAAATAGTTGACATGTAGAAGAGATGCACAGTCATGCATGTGTGCTTTCACTTCTCCCAAGTTGTGCACTTTGACCATATTTAGAGATTTTTTGTTATACACGGTCTAATGCACAATAGTGAAAGAGACTGTACATCTCCCCATAACCCTAAATTTCTTTATAAAGAGATATTTTCGGAGGTGAAAGAGGAGGTAGTTGGAAGGGGGTAGTTAGAGCAAGCTTTTGGAGGTGATTCCAGACGTGGAGTTCGTTCTTAAGTGATGATTTTGGTTCAAAAAAGTAGAAACATATGAAGAAATAATCGAAAGATCCATCAAAATATAAGATCAAGCCTCTACATCGCAAGAATATTCGATAGAAGACAATTAGAAAGACTTAGAATTACTAACCCATTGTTTTTGATTCGTATTTCAGTTTTTATATGTTTGATTTCGTATTCGATCATATGTAACTAAATGTCCCGTTAGTATTTAGATTAGACAAATCTTATGTTAATACTTTGATATAATCTGATTCTTTTATTAATACAATTGGTTGTTTAATATATTGTGATTTGATAACAGACTTTATTTATGTTCTAATAACCCAATAATATTATATCATAATCTAATTTCATACATAAAGATTGGGAAATAATAGTGGGAATAGATCTACTATAATTAAAAAGAGTTCTCTGCAACCTAGAAATAGGATGACATAAATCTTCCAAATTATAGTCAAACCTAATAGAGGGACTCATAAATTGTTAATGCAATTCTATAAGAATTAACTTGAGTAATTTGATTAGAGACATTAGGATTACTTGTTAGTAGACTCAAAGTCGGCTATAAGCGTATGAGTCTTTATGGTCTAACTAATCAATAAAGCAATTGCACGATAAAAGATCAATCTGTTAATGGTTTAGGAGAATTCGAAACCTAGATATTAATTCTTGATATTGATAATTTTCTAAGTGGTTCCGTAATCCTATGTTCACCTAGTCTTTTTTGGATACATGTTTCTCTAAAATTATGTCAAAACTTCTCCAAAGTATATCTAACTTACTCAAATTCATTCCTTCTTCATTGTGGAGCTAAAACAATGCTTGTAAATAAAATACAAGTTCCAATGAATACCAAATCCAAGAAAAACATCCAAATACAAGTAAAATGTTGTCAAAATTATGCTAAAAATATAATCTAATTAACAGTTATCACTTGATAACATTAACAATAGATAGTGCAAAAATAACTCGATACATACCCAATTGCACCACACTACATATGTCCACCATTGTGCACATTCATTATCGCAGACTGCACCAATCATACTCACACCATCGTTACACCTCATCGCAGCCAGAACAATCATACTCACACCATCGTTACACCTCATCGCAGCCACAACAATCATTCAATTACAAACCATTGATTGTTGCACCATCATGAGTCGTCCGCAAAACAAAGTTTTAGGAAAAATGGAGGAAATAATGGCTATTGGGATGAAATTGGGCTAGTGGAAAATAAAATTTAAGAAAATGATAATAAATTGAATTGAATAAAAAATTGACGACCGATCAAGTCGGTATTATGTTAATGAAATTTATTATTTTATTTATGAAGTATATCTTACTATATTGATACGACATTATAGGTCATTTCAATAGCACTTAATGAGAAAGATAATAAAAATGATTTATTTTAAATTTTTTATAAAATACACTAGGCTCACGAAATTTATAAATTACAGGAAAATTTAATAAAAATCATAAAAGCAGTCTTATTGACGTCTTTTATCTTAAAAAAAGAAAGAAGACAAGGACTTGACTTCATTATTCAATTAGTTAGATATCATTATATTTTTCAAGCAGTGGATGTTGCAAACGGCTGTTGTATACTAAGTAGAAATGATTTTTGTTCACCTGAGATTTTACATAAAATAGGGAGCAAATTTTTAGTTGTTATTACTTCCTCAACATTCAATACTTTCGTTGAAGTGATGCGTTTGAATCGTTGCTTCTTGTTGTCTCTTTCATGCAACTTGTGTTGCGGCAATAATATCCTCCGTCCTCATCAAACTATGTTGTTATCATCTGATTAACTGATTGTTGGATTCAGTATTGTAATATCATCCTTGTTATCAAATAAATAGGCACCTTACACGCCACACAAGGCACTTACACCAAATGATTATTTTTGCTTGCTAAATTTACATTAATTTGTAACAATAGATATTAAAGAGAGAAATGCTAAAGCATCTGTTCCTCTTTGTTTCTACAAAATGTTTAATTCAGGTCTTGTAGCAAGCATGTTAATCATCAGTTAATGCTTTCCCCTTCATCCAGATAGTATTTCAAAAGCCTCTTTTCTGGCTCATAACCTTCATCTCGCATAGGTTCACACAACTTCGCCAAAACTAAGTTTATGATTTCGGATTGTGGATGCATCCTGTCCCCAACAACAAACTTGTGAACTTTATTTTCAATCTCAATCCAACTTATACCTGTTTCTTTTGCCACCCTAGCTTCTTTCATTCTTTTAATAGTTCTTGCTCTTTCCTTCCACCTACCTTCGGAAGAATACATATTTGCCAGCAGAATGTATGGTGCTGGCTTACCAGGTTCTAACAGGAACAACTTCTCAGCAGCATATTTTCCTATTTCAGCGTTTCCATAGACACTGCAAGCACCAAGCAAGGCCTGCCAAACAAGTGCATCAGATTTCACAGGTAATCCCTCAATGAAATTCTTGGCTTCAGTCAGATGACCAGCCCGGCCAAGCATGTCAACAACACAAGAATAGTGCTCTGATCGAGGTCTAATTCCATAAACTTCGGTCATGGACTTTAAGAACTCCATACCCTTATCAACCAAGCCCACATGGCTACAAGCATGAAGCAAGGACAGGAATGTGACATCTGTTGGCTCTACTCGTTCTAATCTCATCACTTCATAAAGTTGCAGGGCTCTAATGCCAACCCCATGACAAGCAAAAGTAGCAATCATAGAATTCCAAGAAACTAAATTCCTTCTTTGCATTCGATTAAAGATTTTCACTGACTCATCAATATCTCCACATTTCGAATACATATTGATAAGACCATTTCCGACAAACACATTTGAGCCAAAGCTTCGTTTGACAATAAGTGAATGAATTTGTTTACCAAGAGCTAAAGAATTATCTTCACCAAATACTCCTAGGACAGCTGAAACCATGTTTGGATCAATTTCATATCCTGCCTTCATTATTTTCACAAACATGTGTACAGCTTGTTCCTCAAAACCATTTTGCACAAAGCCTGTAAGAATTACAGTCATGGAAACCTCATCAAATTCTTCAGCACACTCGAAGATCTGCCATGCATCTTCCACAATGCCACATTTTGCGTACATATCCATTAGTGCACTCTCGATGCACATTTCTGATTCAATTCCAAGTTTGCAAACAAGACCATGAATTTGACGCCCTCCCATTAATGCTTGCAAGCCAGAACATGCCACCAACGAACTCAAATATGTCAAAAGATTAGGTTCAACCAATTGGCGACGCATTTTGACAAGCATTCTCAAGCTATCCTCATACAATTTATTTCGCGCCAACCCCGACATAATGGCAGTCCACGTGACCACATTCCTTTCAAGCATCTCATCAAATACTTGCCTCCCAGAATCATAACACCCACATCTGAAGTAGGACGTTATCAATGCATTCCCGACAGTTATTTCCCACTCGAGGCCAATTGAAAAAGCTAAACCATGCAGCATCTTACTAATATAAATGAACTCAGTCCTGTCACACGCTGATAACGTAGTGGTTAAAGTGGCTTGATCTAACCGATAAATACCTAAATGCCGCATCTGTTTAAAGAAACTAAAACCTACACTCATGTCCCCATGCCGTAAAAATCCTGAAATAATGGTATTCCACGACACAGTATCTCTCTTAGGTATTTCCTCAAACAACTTAACAGCATCTACTAGCACCCCACATTTCGAATACATTGACAAGATGGAGTTCCATATAACAACAGCATTACGAGAACCAGAGTGGTCGTGAAGATCAAATTCATGATTTTTGACAATGGATGCATGAAGAGAAGAACCCAGGTGGAGATAGCCTTCTCTTGAACAAAGGGACAAGAGGAGGATTATATCTACATGGTCTAGCACAAAAGTGGAAGTCTTCGAAGTTAGGTTGCCAAGGATTTCGGTCTTGAATGGAGACCTGAGGGAATTTGGGCAAAAGGGAAGATAGGTATTGAGTTTGTGAATGACCCATTTGGATTTCATCCATGAAAATGGTGCATCAGATCAGAGACAAAGCTTCAGCTTTAGCTTTGTACTTAACAATTCCCGCTGAGAAAGCAGCTTATTTAATCTAGTGCAAGAGAATTAGCAGAGCAGTCTGCCAACTAATCACCAGACTCCACTTGTATATGTGAAAATGGTAACGTATACTTTCTCTGTTTCATGATAAAAGTCGTTTTCGAAATATTTTAATTATTCAAAATAAGTATCATTGTTGACCTTGTATGTATGTTTATAACTTTTCTTCCAAAATTAACCTTTCATTTCTCCCTCATCTTAATTATACAATCACAATTTCAAGACAATTTCTCTCACATGTTAATTATTGCAAATTACCGAGGTACATATTTAATAAGGTTATATCTATAATTTTATTAGTTTTCTTAATAGGCGTATATTTTTCTAAAACGACTTTTATTATGAAACGGAGGGAGTATCTCATTAGGAAGGCCGAAGTTCATTCAGTTATATTAGAGTTTAACTACAAATTACATTAATAAAATATTAAAAAATTAATTTATCATAAATATAATTCATTGTTTGGACTTTATTTTTGAAAAATTGTAAATTAAATTTAGTCATTAAAGACAATAATAAGTGTTACAAGCATAAACCAACTCTTGATTATGAATGGGCTAACAAAATAAAAGGAAAAATATTATATTACATTATGAATCAAAATTCAATTGCACATGCTAGTCATTAATCCCATACTAACATAAGACTGGAAGGAATCTGCATTTTATCTTCAAATGTGATAAGGTGTAACTTGATTGCATTAAGTGTTTCTCTATTTAACCTTCAATGTTGCTTCTCAATGCCTTGGAAGGTTCGCTCATTTATTTCATCGCACAAAGCATGTACCAGACATGATAAAGTAAAAAAGAATACTGTCTTGTTTTATCTTATATGCTTAAAGTTGAACACCAAACTACAATCTACTCCCATTCATCCGGTGTATCTCCTAACAAGCGTCTTCTAGTAATGTCCTTCTACCAAGATTTGAGTGAATTGACATCTGAAGAATAAATGAGTACTACTTTCTTGCTCTTGATTGCATAATACACATCTATTTGGTATTGCCATATACTTGTTCAATTTATCAATTGTAAGCAATCTATTTTTGATAGCTCTTAACATTGTGATTGAAGCTCTAGGTAATATATACTTGCACCAGACTAGCTTATACTATGATATTATATTTCCCCACTCTTGAAAAAGCTTTTGTAAGACACATCGATGAATTTACCATGTTTAGATAAAGCCCACCAGTTAAGATCTATCTTATTTTCCTTGAGTTCATCGCTGTTGATCTAATTATGCAAACTAGCGCGTTAAATCCTTAATGAAATCTTAGTTTTGTGTGCTCGAGCGTAAGCAACATATTAATCTTCACTAATGATATTTCTGATTGAATTAAGTTCACTAATATCATCATAAACTCTAGTAGCCAACCATCTTTCATACCAAAAGAGTGTATTGATACCGTCGCCCAACAACTAACTAAATGTGGCCTCATTTTGCTTCTTATTTCAAGATTGTTTTTGTTGTGCTTAAAGTATTTTTCAAGTATTTTGATCTTCTATGAACTCCTCCCTTTAATGTAATAAGCATTTATCTACCTAACTCTTAATGATTGCTTATCTTTAATGATTATCCATAAACTTTTAGTAACCATGACCAGATTATAGGATTTTAAAAGGATCGCATTCAAATCACCATGCTTCTTTAAATAACATACCTTAGACCATTTAATAGGAGTTGAGTATTTACCTGTTATCTTTCCAAACCATATAAAATTTTTGAGAATGGTATCAATTGTCTTGATAATATCCTTGGGAAGAGACATGTGAGCTGCCCAAGACTCACTGCATTGAGTACAGAGGAAATGAGTTGAGTTCTCCCAGCAAAGGGCAAAGCCTTCGTACTCCAACCCGAGATCCTTGTTTGTATCTTATTGATAAGAATTTTGTAATCTCCATAAGTTGCTTTAGAAGTAGAAATAGGAATCCCTATATATGTAATTGGCGATTCATTTCTATTGAAACTTGTAACTCCAAGTATCATTGCTTCTTAATCTATTGCTTTGTTATAAGTGAGTTTAATTCAAGTCCAGACATTCTAGAAAAACATTTTGATTGCAGTCATTAATTCTAATACAGATGGTTTATCAGTTCTGGAATATAAAAATTGGTCATCAATAAATACTAAGTTTGTGACGCCCAACCTTTGACAGTTGAAATGATATCTGGATTGCTTTATTCTCTCCACTACCCTTTTGAGTGTTCTGCAAAATAACTGTAACACCCATATACCCCCTAAAAGAATATATAGATGCCACACAAAACAATACTAAAATAATCCAAGTCATTCCAACAATTGAAAGAAAATAAGACAACATATTTCACAATTTATAAGTTTAGTTGTATGCAGAATATAATATACATATTGTACTTATCATATACTTGCTTTAAATCCAAAACCATCCTGTATTGTATTTATTACAAACCATTTACATCAAAATACAAATATGTTTCATACATTAGTTACAACTAAAAAACAACTCAAACAAACATCTTCCAAAGCACATCACATCCCTCATTGGCTATTGCAGTTGTCCCAGCCTTAAGTCTTCTTATCAGAACCTACATAGAGGCAAAACTACTATGCTAAACACATAGCTTAGTAGGGGAATAACTAAACAAGATATAAAAAGGAGTCTGCTTCTAACAGTCGTCTAGCATTCATATGCACTTAATCATGTCATATCATAAGCAATCTTTAATTATTCAAATTAAAGAGTAATCCAAACATTATTTGCATCAGAACAAAATATAATACATTAGAACATGATATACTTGCCTTAGGAAAAAAAAATGTAAGTATCAAAACAGAATATACAAATATAAGAATAGGTCATAATTGTATCAGACCAGAACTTGTATCAAATCAGAACATAACTTGTATTAGATCAGTACTTAACTTGCATTAAAACTTAACATATAGAAAAACACAAACATAATAACCTGCTAACCCTTTTTACATAAGTGGATAACGGGAACAAAATAGGGGATACCAATGATTGGTATAAACAGAAACACAAGAAACTTAAGTCTCTGAATCAAAAGACACTGTAGTGTTTAAGAATAGGGGACATTGTAGTGTCAAACTACAAAAGACACTAAAGTTTCTAAGAACAGGAGTAGCTATAGACCCTTCTAGGCATACCCATAACTAGGACTTAGTAGTTTTAAAACAGAACATATCACATTTTAGAATCACATGTAAGAGAAATAATGCTTAACGTATGAATGTACTCCCTTATGCTTAGATTGAATGTATTCATTCACACCCAATCCAGTTTATCATGCTTTATAAACATAAGCATTTGTAATAATGCACCAATAATTACATTAAGTAATTACACATTACATGTATTCATAAAAGTTTCCAATTCACAAACATTCATGATTAACACATTACTTATATCCTTTGGATCACATTTGTGTTCATAAGAACACATTCTCCTTGAACAAATCATTTATTCCAACATTAGACACATTGATATTAAACAACACATTCCTTATATTTTCACCTCAATTAATAATCCAAACCTCATTCTGTAGGAAAATCCCGGGAGGTACATCACATGTACCGGCAGCGGAAAACAAAAATTTTGGTTCCCGGGACTTTCCCAAACCCCAGGATCCCGGTGTCGGTATGAAAACTCAAACCTGAATAGCCAATAGAGACTATCTCTAAAGGTATCCACGCAGAGATCAGAAAACCTAACCGGATCAAACACTTTTGACCCGGGAATAGCTAGAACAGATTAAGAGCTGCTAGACCCTACCTCTGTCCTGGAGAGCTTGAGATTCACGTTGAACCACTTGCCTTGGAGAAGAGAGATCGATGATTGCTTGAGAAAAGAAGAAATGAATTCCAAAATCACCTTAAGCTTAACTCTTAAACTTTCTCTTTTCTCTTCCAAGCAAAACCGTCGACCATATATCATCCAAGAAGCCTCCTTATATGTTTATTTAACAATTAAATAAGACACCTTAAGATGAGGACATTTGGATGGTAAATGGCCATTAGATCCTTAAGCATTTAATGAAGGCATCTTTGACTTTTCAACATTCTTATCCTCTTCTCCCTTTCCAACGTAAATGGCTTAATATATTTATATAATAATTAATTAATTAATTACTTAATTAATTAATTAGAATATAATTGCTAAGGTCCAGTCCAACTGGGGTCGGTCCTACCGGTCTGCCGGGCCCCGGTACTGAAACAGCTCCGGAAACCTTTCTTAGCAATATTGATATCGCGATCTCATCGGGACATATCCCAATCCCATTGGGATCCATTTAATCC
>JANZLD010000006.1:42641461-42661107 GCA_026413575.1 Erythroxylum carthagenense | reverse complement strand
CCCCCCCCCCCCCCCCCCCCCTCGCGTGCGATCTCCTTCTTCCTCCTTCGGCTGTGGCTCCTGCAACCCGACATCGTCTAACCTCCGCCCTCCGTCCAGCTATTACGTCTCTAGTTGGCGTTAGGGGTCTTCTTCTCTGGCAGTTTAAGGTTGTCTTCTCCTAGCTCATTTGCTTTGATAATGAACGTGTCATCCATGGATGAAGTTTTTTTAAAATATGGACTTAGTTGTTGACAATAGGTTGACTTAATTGGTTTTCATTGTTATTTTTTTAGGGTTTTCCATGTAAATAATGGAAAAAAAATTGTCAATTTGTTAATAGTTAGGGATAAAAAAATTTTGCATGCCATGTATGCGATGAAATATTTGCATATAAGAGTTGTTGATCTTTCTGGAATAGATGTTATATTATTAATTCTAGTCTTTGGTTGTCACTAGTTCTTTTGGGGGCTTGATTCATTTCTTTAGCTACTACAACATAACATCCTCCGAGACACTGATATCTATTTTATTAATTATATTATAAAGAATCTAATAGGATTTAACATCTTTTAGCAAGCATCTTTACAGGCTTTAGTATTTTGCATGGTATCTTTGTAGGTTTTAGCATTTTACAATACATCTTCTAAGTCTTTATCTTCTTGCAAAGTGTTATCTATTGTGATCTTTTTAAGTCCCCATATTGGGGTTACACTAATTCTATTTCCTCATTATTTTAGCCCAATTCCATTTACTCTTTGTTATTCTCTAAGGTTGAAATGGACCCAGATTTTAACATCTACTTCATTATCTCAAAATAATCTTCTTTAATTTTAGCTCTAAAGAGGACATTTGCTTTTGAATTTTGTTGTAGTAATATAATGAGCTCATTAGTTTTCTAGTTAATGGGTTAAGATTTTTGAACAGGCCATTCTTTCGTAGCCTATGGTGAAACTTTTTGTCCATAGACAAATATTTGAACCTCCTTACTAAAATAGGAACATTTTATTATTGATTTTACTTGTAGTTATACCTCCATGTTATAATGCAGGGGATGAAGAATTTTAAGACAAATAAAAAGGATTGAGGAAATAAGTCTTCAAAATCTTTAACTAGTATTTGGTATTAAAAAATGGAATATCTTTATTATTTTTGTTATGAAAAGATTTAGGGTATTAACCTATACCATTTTCACTAATTGATAAACTAATAAAGAAGTTGAAAGTAGTTCTAGTGTTAAAGAAAAATAGCTATGAGTGGCATTTTGTAGTATACATTAATAGAAAGTTGTTATACCAGATTTGTTGTTAGTGGTAATAATTATGTCGGTTAATATAACAGGATGGTTGAAAATAGTAACATATATGACTTTGTTAACTGTACAAGTTGAATAAACAAGATGATTTTTTGGGTTCCATAAAGTGATGTTTTACTTTTATATAGTCTATTTCTTCTTGAAGGTACAAATAATATCTTGAAGGTTTTAACAAATCCTAAGGATTTGTAATGCCATCCTTTGGGTAAAAAAAATTTATTGCTTCAGAAGGATTGGCATTATAAAAATCATTTTCAATTGTGAAAATTATTTGGAAAGAATTTTTCAAAGTACAACTTTGAAAAGAGGGGTTTTTTAAGATGTTGTATTAGTAAATTCTTTGAAAAATAATGACTTTTAGCTTTAGAATTTATCATTTAAAAGGGTCTTCATTTTATGTAAAAAGACTTTTATAATCCCATTTTTAGCAACCAATTCTGTAAGATTTAGTTTTAGGTCCTTTATCATGGGAGTCCCTTAGAGTTTTTACTAGCTTTGTAGTTGTTGACAAGTGACAAAGCCATTTATGAATATTGACTTTATAGGATGAAGATAAGGAGGCTTTACTTTGGGCTTTAGAAAAGAATGAAACAATTTGTTCTTCTTTTAAGACATCACTCCAAGAGTTTACCGATTAGGCAAGTAGTGATGCTTTAGGCTCATCTTTAGAGGGGATTTGTTAAGTTCAAATGGAGGAGAGGTCTGCCACCCTAGAGCTGAGGGACTTAATGGAAGAAAGTATATAACAGTTGTCAATCAACAGTAAGTGAAATCACATTAATCACTATTTACTTTTGATTAAATCTTAGGTTTATTAGTTTTTTGCCAGTATAAAATTACTTCTTATATTAGGTTGGTTCTGTCTGAACTGAGTTTCAGAAATATGACTTCCACATTTAAGCAAAGGATTGATCCTGAGGGTTATATGTGGAAGAAAATATCTAAAGCTACAAAGCAATTTTACTTTCAGGAGTTTGAGGTACAATATATATTTATTTTCTTTTTATATTGATTTATATACACTAATTAGATAAATATTATTACATTATATATAGTAGTCTAATTTTTTCTTCTTATTTAAGAAAGAATTTTCTGGGATTCTTGTTTCGACGCCAGCACGTATAAAGTATGGGAGAAGCGAGCTCGTACACGTTATCGCGACTTCATTGATGCGATACATAAGACTGGTGCACAACCACGTTATATTTCGGAGGAAATTTGGAGTCATTGGCAGGAGTATTAGCCATCACTTGAGACAATGTCCATCCCAGGGTGTAACTTCGCCAACAGAAGTGGAGGCTCGAGGGGAGAGAGTCTTCCCGTACATATGGGAGGATTAATAACCCACCACGAGCATGCACAACGACTTGTAATTATCTCAACTTGACACTTATTTTGTAAATATTTTGCTTTGCTGTATTATATATAATGATAATGGTATAAATGTATGGTGCCATATATGACTGTGTTGAGTTATTTTCTTTGTTCAATAGGGGGCAAATATATAAAAATAGAGAAAATTCTGCCAAAATTTTTATAAATTGTTGTTTACATCTAATAATTTAGGTTATACGAGTAAGAAAAGTTATTGGACATCAGGCCTATACCTATTCAGCTGTTTTTGCACACTCACATAAAGAAACATGACGATGTGACATTCATCAATAGCCGATGTAGAGAACTGAACGTATGTGAAATTAATGCATTATTAAAATTTCTTAATAATAATCCCTTACTAATGTAAACATTGCTTCCTAATAAAACCAAATACAACAAACCATTTAGCGACAGTCTCAGGAGGAACAACCTGTAGATGATACTCAGACGTATCTTGATGATGTAGATGGTAGGGACCGTCGTGAAAGGATATTCGGGCTAAGTTCATATGCGAACACATGTTATTCGCAATCTTCTATGTCTAGTATAGCAGCGTCTGCTAGGCCAACACACAGCAATGAAGTCATCGAGCTTCAGGCTATAATGCAAACATTGATAGACCAGATAGCTCACATGAAAGAGGAGCAGCTGGGCAACGTGAATCAATAGATGGAGCAGATTATTAACATGAGAGAGCAGATGATTAAGATGATTAAGATGAGAGAGAAGATGAAGTAGATGGCTCAGCTGAGATAGGAGATTGAATAGTTGAAGAGGAGGTTTAGCAGCTCAAAGCACCTATGATCACTACGACATTAGTTTATCCTAGTCATTTGCTTTCAATTATAAACATAAGTTATGTACACTGTAATGTTTTTATTATCAATTAAAATAATTTTAACTTTTGTATCATTAATTAATTTTTTGATTCAACAAATTATATATATATACAAATTAATTTATTATGCACAGATAATTGATAACTCTTAAAATTATACATTTATCACAAGATCATGAAACGAAATTAAAAAAAAATTTCTTGCTACTTTTTACCGACGGAATATAATATACCATTGGAAATATCAATATATTTTATCGACAAAAATCCTAATTCCGTCGGTAAATATTAAAACCTTTGCACATTAGTTAACGAAGGAATATAAAATACATTTGGTAACAATATATTTTTTCGACGGTATTTTATATTCCATCTGTAATTATGATATCACTCCCATTACATTAACTACAGGTTACTGATAGAAAATCTCTCATTAGTAAAATTTACCGACGGTTGTGTCATTTACTTTTTTATCGGTAGATATACCGACGAAATCTAGTTTATCGGTAACTTTAACTACGGTCATTTTAATAACGAATTCATCCGTCGTTCATTTCCGTCGTTATTTTATTTTACCGACGGAATTATGCTATTTACCGACGCTTTGTTTCGTCAGTAAATTACTAATTTCTTATAGTGTAATATATCAGTTGGTTTTTATATACAGAAGTTATTAATTAGAACCAAATTGAATAACTACCTGGTTCAGACTATTTCTGATAATTAGAACCGAACTAAATAACTAACTGATTAAGACTATTTTTGATCGGTCCGGTCTACATTTTAGAAACTTAGATCTCTTACGACACGCATAAAGGACGATTTAGTCCATGCAACGGATCTATATCAGTGTACGATAAATCTCCAGGTCAAGTTTTGTAGGTTGGGTAGCTATGATTTGGTTTTTAAAAAAATGGCCTACGAAACGAGAGATTTTTGACTAGAATCCCTCAAGAAAAAGTCATGGTGAAATTTTGTCGTCAGCTTTGTTGTCTCAACCAAACATGTCTCGCGTTTCGCAAGATTAGTACGAAAAGGCCTGGATGATTTGGAAGAAATTTCCAATACACTTCAGGAAATGGAAAAGGCTCACACTAATGGATTCCACGTCATAACACACATTATCTTTCCCTGCAACATTAATTTCTTCTACCATAATAACCCATTTCTTTACCTCCAAAAAAATAACCCATTTCTGTTTCCAACGTACAATTTTTTGTCTTCTTTAAAACCCTGATCTAGATTTAACATATAGATACGTATAATGCTTTTATCATCTTCATACACCTCTAATTATTCTAACTAGAGCATAGAATTTTCATAAATGAAATCGTTCCAACTACAATGACATTTACAGATTGTTGGTGTTGGTGAGATTCAAAAATAAAATATTTCACAAGTTAACAAAAGCCTACTTCTTAACGCACAGAACTAAATTTAACTTGTATCAAGTTTATATGCATGAAAAAAATGATTTTCATATTTAATCCACTATATAGCAACATTGGTGTATAGAAAAATGTCTTGGAGTTGAGTTGGCTGTCTTGCACAATAAGCTCAGTAAAAAAACAGAAGAAACATTTTACCATGTCAAATTAAAATTCCTGGAAAAACAACAGAAGAAACATTTTACTATGTCAAATTAAAATTCCTTGTCATTGCCACCCATACAGTAGTACTTCACCATAAAGCCTATCTATAAATACCAACACACTATCATTGCCACCCATACAGTAGTGCTTCACCATAAAGCCTATCTATAAATACCAACCCACACACCACGGCAATTCGCACCTTCACAATTAAAAAGCCAAGTTATACTTTTTTTTTAATTGTAAATCTTCAAGAACTTGTTCTAGCAAGCTGGCAAGCTCCCTTCAAGCAAGAGATATGTTGCAAAATATCATCGAAGCGATCACCGGTGGTGATGCTGATACCAGTAGAAAGATCAAAGGAAGCGTTGTATTGATGAAGAAGAACACTTTGGACTTCAACGACTTTAACGCAGAGGTTCTTGATCGTTTCCACGAGTTTGTCGGCCAAGGCGTGTCTCTGCAACTCATTAGTTCTGTTCATGGTGATCCTGGTACGTTCCCTTTCATAATAATTGCATATAATTAGCTTTGCTGATTTAATTCTTTTCGTGTTTCAATGGCTTCCTGAACCCATCTGGGTTGTGAGGTAAATTTGCTAGTTAATTTCAGCTAATTATTGTGAAATATCCGATTGAAAGCATAGTTAAACAAGAAGGCAGCACATATGCATGCCATGCATTTCAAGAAAATTATATGAGAAGCCAAGTTCATCAAGTCTGTTGGCAGCAAGAAGGAGATATAAATTACTTTTTGTATATATTTTTAATTTAGAGTTTAAGATGTGAGAAACTAGACGAACGGTTCAAGACAAAGAACGAATTAGCGTTGAGAAATGTTACCCTTTTTACATAGTTACCATCATATTGACAAGAGGAATCAAATTCCTACACTTTCATTCCTGAAGATGGAAAGCTTACATGTTTTCCTTATCTTTTCATTACTTTCTTATCATGGCACTGAAATCATTTTTAAAGGAATAAATTCGAAGTAGCAGTTGGGATAGGAGCAGGTACGGTTTATTAATTATACCTTGTGATCTCATGATAGGAAACAGTAAATTAACTGTTTATTAAGAATTTCTGGTCTGGCCTACCAGGGCATGAGGCACCGACGCACCGTCCTAGAAAATGAGTCAATTTTTCGTTGCACATTCTCGTGTCTCCTAATTATTATTCCATCCGTTTCATAATAAAAATCGTTTTAAAAAAATACATGCTTATTAAGAAAACTAATAAAATTATAAATATACCTTTATTAAATATGCACCTCGATAATTTGCAATAATTAGCATGTGAGAGAAATTGCCTTAAAATTGTGATTGTATAATTAAGATGAGAAAGAAATGAAAGGTTGATTTTGGAAGAAAAGTTATAAACATGCATACAAAGTCAACAATGACACTTATTTTAAATAATTAAAATGTTTCTAAAACGACTTTTATTATGAAACAGAGAGAGTATTTTCTTTCTATAATAAGAAGGTTTAGGCACAATTTTTAAGTTTCGTTTGGCGTACTCACAAGGTTCAGTAGTGATGATTTCTCTTCATGCACTTCCTATATGCATCCTAATTATACTAAGATATAAAACGCTACCTTTTATGTGCTATATGCCAATAGATTATATTTCTATCCTAACTCTGTTTATATTTTCCTAGTACTAAGAGTTTCCCTACATATGTACGCAGCTTTATAATGTGAATTTTTAAATGTAGAATTTGAATTGAATTTTCTTCAAGTGAGACCTTTTCCTTCTCTTCAAAAGCCATCTTATGCTTGTCCCGATCGTGAGAAGATGACTAGTTTATCCCAGTGAACAGACATGCAAAAGCTGACAATGTTTAATTAATACCAAACATACGAAGTGATGCTAAATGCCTTATATTATAACACCCGGTAACAGGTCAATTTTTTACTGGATTAGTTACTTGTATGCCTTGATCAAAACCCACATACCTGTGTGATGTATATCTTAATCTTATGGAGGAGGCATCTATGTCCCAGAAAGGATAATGAGCGAGAAGGAGCCAGAATCTCCAATAAATCTATAGAGTTTGTCTTCATTGTCTTATTAAAAATAATAATAATCGTCTAGGCTTATCATGATTATGGCCCCTCATTTAAAATTCTTTTATGATTGCTGTGCAACAACTTGCATAAGCTTTTGGGATATAATTTATACTGATGTTATTTATTACGGGTAGCTAACCAATTGTAATGTGGATATTGGTTTACCTTTTAGAGCATGGCTTGCAAGCGAAACTAGGAAAGCCTGCAAATTTGGAAGACTGGGACACAGAGATCCCACCCTTGACCCCGGGAGAGTCAGTTTTCGGAGTTACCTTTGAATGGAATGATGATGATTTTGGAGTTCCAGGGGCATTCATCATAAGAAATAATCATCATAGTCAATTCTACCTTAAAACCCTCACACTTGAAGATGTTCCTGGAGAAGGTCGCATCCGCTTTGTTTGCAACTCCTGGGTTTATCCTGCCAAACGTTACAAGAAAGATCGTGTTTTCTTTGCTAACAGGGTAATCTATCTTTTTTTTAGTTTGAAATCTCCGGTTGGTTGGTGACTTACTTCGACCACTAATGTAGCTGGCAGTGACTTAAATTACAGTTGGAAATTGTTAAGAGACAATCTATCAAACTTTGATGACAAACGAGTTACACTTCTATCCTGCTATCTGACTAAGTTGGAGCTAGTTTGATTATTGTATTCTAAGATAACGGGTTTCTTATCTTTGTGTAGACATACCTGCCTCATGAGACACCATTGCCATTGAGAAAGTACAGAGAAGAAGAGCTTTTGAGCTTGAGAGGGGATGGATTTGGAGAGCTCCAGGAATGGGACCGTGTGTATGATTATGCATATTACAATGACTTGGGGGATCCTGACAGGGGTCAAATGTATGCCCGACCAGTTCTTGGGGGGTCCAGTGCACATCCTTACCCTCGCAGAGGAAGAACGGGCCGACCACCAACAAAGACAGGTAATTAAAGATCTCTCAAAATCACTATCATTAGTTAGCCTCATCCCTGAAAGTTAAGAAAGCATACCAAAAAGTAATTAATTATGGTTAAATATCTTCATGACATGATCATGAGTTCGTTTATCTTGACCGAGCAGATCCAAGAACCGAAAGCAGGCTGTCGACTCTCTCGAGTTTGGACATATATGTTCCGAGGGATGAAAGATTTGGTCATTTGAAGATGTCCGACTTCCTTGCCTATGCGCTGAAATCCATCGTTCAATTTATTAAGCCTGAGCTAGAGTCACTATGTGACAGCACACCCAGTGAGTTTGACTCTTTTGATGATGTCCTAAGACTTTATGAGGGAGGGATTGAGGCACCTGATGGTCCCCTACTAGATAATATCAAGAAAAACATTCCTTTGGAAATGCTCAAAGAAATTTTCAGAACTGATGGGGAAGGGCTTCTTAAATTCCCAATGCCTCAAGTAATCGAAGGTACAAAATGGAACATAAATAATGTTACAATGTTTTAATTGCATACATGCCACCATTTATTTATTCTTATTGTGTTCTTTCGGTAATTGGTGTAGATAATAGTTTTGCTTGGAGGACTGACGAGGAATTTGCCAGAGAAATGTTGGCTGGAGTGAACCCTGTTGTTCTCCGCCGCTTAGAGGTAGATTCAAGCACTTACAGTTTATGGAGAAAAGAACTCATCTTGTTTTCCATTTCTTTTCTTGCTCTCTACCTTTCTACTCTTGGTTCATCAATATTAATTGGATGACAGGAATTCCCTCCGAAAAGCCACCTAAGCAGGGAAGTATATGGCAATCAAAATAGTTTCATAACCGAGGAGCACATAAGGAATAATATAGATGGACTGAGCATAATGACGGTAATGTTCTTGACATTCCTTTTGTTGGTCTTATTTCTTTCTTATGGAAATATTTGAATTCACGTTGCGAGGGTCTAGCGGTACTTCTCAGCTCGAGCCGGCTGATTCAATATGGTGCAAGTTTCTTCTGATATTACTTGATTCAACTAATAATTTTTGTTCAAATAGGCAATCGAGAAAAATAAGCTTTTCATACTGGATCATCACGATTCACTGATGCCATATGTGAGGCGTATAAACACAATTGCTTCTAGGAAGATTTATGCTTCAAGAACACTACTTTTCTTGAAAGATGATGGGACCTTGAAGCCGCTCGTAATTGAGTTGAGCTTGCCTCATCCTGATGGAGATCAGTTTGGAGCCATTAGCAAAGTCTTCACACCTGCTGAAGATGGTATGGAAGGTTCCATTTGGCAGCTGGCCAAAGCCTATGTCACTGTAAATGACGCGGGAAATCATCAGCTTATAAGCCACTGGTATGAAACTACTGAACAAGGTTTAAGTTTTAGACCAAAATTCTTTCACATGAGTTTTCTAACACATAATGTTCTGTTCATGATAGGTTGCATACTCATGCAGTAATTGAGCCATTTGTGATCGCAACGAATAGGCAACTGAGTGTACTTCATCCAATATATAAACTTTTGCATCCTCACTTCAGGGATACAATGAATATTAATGCATTGGCTAGGCAGATTCTCATTAATGGTGGTGGACTCTTTGAGGCAACTGTTTTTCCTGGAATGTATGCCATGGAAATGTCATCCGCAATTTACAAAGACAACTGGGTTTTCCCTGAACAAGCTCTGCCTAAAGATCTCAAAAAGAGGTAAAGGTTATTCATTGCGTTTCATTATCACTGTAGCTATTTCATTTCGGTAATATATGGCCATATAACTGCTTTTCCATTTCTAGGGGAGTGGCAGTTGAGGATGAAAACTCTCCACACGGTGTTAGCCTTTTGATACAAGACTACCCTTATGCTGTTGATGGGCTTGAGATATGGTCGGCAATCAGAGAATGGGTGAAGAACTACTGCTGCTTCTATTATCCAAGGGATGAAATGGTTCGAGAAGACCTCGAACTCCAATCGTGGTGGAAGGAGCTCCGGGAAGTAGGCCATGGAGACAAGAAAGACGAACCATGGTGGCCAAAGATGCAGAATCGGGAAGAATTGATAGAATCGTGCACCATTATCATCTGGATTGCCTCTGCACTTCATGCTGCCGTCAATTTTGGACAATACCCTTATGCTGGATACTTGCCTAACCGTCCAACCATAAGCCGCAGGTTCATGCCCGAAGAAGGGTCTCCTGAATATGAAGAGCTGAAGTCAAATCCTGACAAGGCATTCCTGAAAACTATTACTGCCCAACTTCAGACGCTTCTTGGTATATCTCTGATAGAAATCCTTTCAAGACATTCATCTGATGAAGTATACCTTGGACAGCGAGACACCCCTGAATGGACAACAGACTCAGAACCATTAAAAGCATTTGAAGAATTTGGTAAGAAGTTGGCAGAC
Organism: Erythroxylum carthagenense; assembly: GCA_026413575.1. Classification (NCBI taxonomy): domain Eukaryota; kingdom Viridiplantae; phylum Streptophyta; class Magnoliopsida; order Malpighiales; family Erythroxylaceae; genus Erythroxylum; species Erythroxylum carthagenense. Next base: position 42,650,604 of record JANZLD010000006.1, on the reverse strand, counting down.
ATTGAGGACAGGATCCTTGACATGAACAAAGATGTAAACTTTAAGAATCGTGTTGGTCCTGTGAAGATGCCATACACTCTGCTATTTCCTACTAGCGAAACTGGACTTACAGGCAGAGGAATTCCCAACAGTGTTTCCATCTAAAGATTCTCTTGTTGGATCTCTTGCGTAAGACATGATTCTTATAACTCCAATACATAAATAAATGAACACTTCTTTAATCGCAGAATTGTATTTCTTCGTGTACTCGTACTTAAGATAATAAACTTGTAATGAAATTTATGATACGTTTAACTAAATTTTTTTCTCTCTTTTCCATACTATGGATAACAATCTTCTATTTGGGTTTTTTCTTTATATAAAAGGGTTAATAATATACTAAAGTATTAACCCAAGTTACTACATTTATACGTCAAGAGTAACCATAAAAATTTAGGTAAAAAGGAAATGATAATTCAATACAATTATGAATATAATTGAAAATGTACTTCCTTTATACTTCTTGGCAAGAAAAAGTCATTCCCAACTGCTTGTACATCTATTTAGAGGCCCTCTTATGAGGCTTTACCTATTTTATGGTTATAACGTTTAACATACTTCTTGTGTAAATCTAATCTCAAACTAGTGTAAAAGATTTTCATTTGATTCAGTGTGGGATCACAACTTTATCTAATATCATCTTTCCTACAAAAAATGAACCTACAAGAAAAAAGAATGTATTGAAAATAATATTAATTTGATAATTCTACGGATTTGTATTGATACAATGGAACAATTTTCCTTTTGTTGTTGCCCAGATTGGTTAAGAAGAAACGAGGTTTACTTGCCAAAGTGCTTATGCATATGCTAATACTTATTCTATGATTTTGAAGTTGCGCTATATTCATTTGCTTATACGGCTTATTAAGTCTATTGCATTTAAGTAACGGTTAGTTATGATTATGTAGATATGACACATAAAATAACAATAGGACTACTAAACTTAAATACTTTGTATGTTTGATAGAAAAATTAAAAAATTTATTTATAGCCTGAAATGTCAATAAGATTGCCAGAATTTAAATAATTTGTATGTTTTTTGAAAAAGTAAAGAAAATTTTTATTTATACCCTAAAATATTGGCTTTGCATACACACACAAAAGAATAAGAATAATTGAGTAAGGTGACCATAAATCAAAGACATAACAAATTTATAAAAACTTTGATTTGAAATCAAAGTATTGACATATTTCTTCCATCATCTTTAAATATATTGATAGTTAACGGTAATCATGTGCACAGCTAGGCTTCCTTAAGTTGAAGAAGCTATGTTCTCTTCCACCTCTCTACTTCTCTTTTGGGTGAGTTTAAAATGCTAGCCTAAGATTTTTTTTTCTCCGATCCTCACTAACTTGCACTAATTAGCCTTTACCATCCATTCTCCTAAACATCCCTATTTGGATAAGTTTCTTATGGAATGAATGTAACATCCCGTTCCTAGATTGAGGGTTAGAACCCTAAATATGGTATATAAAAGATTAATGAGAGATTAGAAATGCATTTTCATGTTTATGTATAATATATCATACACATACATATGAATAGTGAAAATTTTTGCACATGAAACTAGTCGTACATGCATTCATGAATAATTCTGAGTATATGTTGAACCTAGAATGTTTCATAGAAGTTAAAATTATTTGAAGAAGAAATCTTGGCAAGTGGTCATTAGTAAAGAACAAATGAATGAAGATTCTTGAATCAGAAATGATAGACAAGAGTAAACTAATAAATAAGAAAGGTGGATATGACCATGTCTACTTTGGTGTTTCTGGTGGATAAGAGATTTTGAAATAAAAAGAATTAAGGTGAAAGTTAGAAGTAGAATGAAAGCGAAAAATTAAGTTGCATATGTGTAGTAAGTTGATGAAGGATTTGTATATAGGTGTATGTTCTATCATTAGTGTTCACGATTAATCATAGATTATAATTTCTTTATGGATGATATTGATTTGAGATGGAGTTGAGAATGAGGAGTAAATGAAGTAAAAAAGGTGGTCTTAGTATGATTTGTATTAAGGAAAGAATGTGAAACAAAATGGGTGGTTGATCTGGAAAATGTTTATTGAATGTGCTTCTATCTGTTAGCTATATCTTTTTCTCTAGTTATCTAAACGAGATAATTCTTAATTTAGATTAAACTAGAAACATATGGCTACATTTCTTATGAAGACATCAAATTTCAATTTTGTCGCTTAGAGTCTCAAAATTTGTCATGAAGTGAGAATTGAATGTAGCATATTGGGGGGATGAATGTAAAATTCATTTTCGGACTTTAGGGGAAATTTGGGATTGATCTAGATAGATTTTAGCAAAGTTCTCTTCTTGAGAGTTGTAGACCTTTCTTTTAGCTTTCCAATGATTTATAGTATGGAATTTTGGACATCTGAGCTGAAAGTCAGGGTCCTTACAAGGGAAGATATACAAGAGAGAAGTTAGATCTTCTGCCTTCTTGCTTCTTCTATGAGGACGCCATCTCCTTCTGTGTTTCCTTGCGATAACGTCATATTCTTCTATGTTTTGTATCGTCTGCCTTTTTATCTTCTGTGTTTTGCTATCGTCTGTGTTTTGCCGATGCGTCTTCTTATGAGTTTTGGCTGACGCGTCTTCTTCTGTGTTTCGCTGACGCGTCTTCTTCTGTGTTTTATTGACGCATCTTCTTCTGTGTTTTGCTGACGTATATTCTTCTGTGTTTTGTCGACTCACTTCTTTTGTCTTTTGCTCCTTCTGTGTTACTGTTCATAAACTTCTTCTGGGTTACTGTTTATGAACTTCTTCTGTCTTTTGCTATCTTCTGTGTTTTGCCGACTCGCTTCTTCTATTTTTTGCTCCTTCTGGGTTACGGTTAATAAACTTCTTCTGGGTTACTGTTTATGAACTTCTTTTTTCTTTTGCTATCTTCTGTGTTTTGTTTCTTCTGTTTTTTCAAATGGCCTGTCTTCTGTTCCATTTTTTATCCTTCAAATGATAGAATCTGTTTTTAAAGTCTTCATGAAATTTGTAGATCTTGAAGTCCTCTTTCAAAATCATCCCAAGATAATCTAAATCCAACATCTCCAGTGAAAGTTATGCCATTTGTTCCAAGACAAGTTTGATATGATTGAGGACCAAAATCTTGTTTGATTCTTTCGGTCATAATTTTGTTATCCGACCTCCAAATGAAGTGATTCTTGAATCACTAATTTTCTTGAACAAATGAATGAAGATTCTTGAATTAGAAATGATAGACAAGAGTAAACTAATAAATGAGAAAGGTGGATATGACCATGTCTACTTTGGTGTTTTTGGTGGATAAGAGATTTTGAAATGAAAAGAATTAAGGTAAAAATTAGAAGTAGAATGAAAGCCAAAAACGAAGTTGCATATGTGTAGTAAGTTGATGAAGGATATGTATATAGGTGTATATTCTATCATTGGTGTTCATGGTTAATCATGGATTATAATTTCTTTATGGATGATATTGATTTGAGATGGAGTTGAGAATGAGTAGTAAATGAAGTAGAAAAGGTGGTTAGTATGATTTGTATTAAGGAAAGAATGTGAAACAAAATGGGTGGTTGATCTGGAAAATGTTTATTGAGTTTGCTTTGGTCTGTTAGCCATATCTTTTTCTCTAGTTATCTAAATAAGATGATTCTTAATTTAAATTAACCTAGAAACATATGGATACATTTCTTATGAAGACATCAAATTTCAATTTTGTCTTTTAGAGTCTCAAAATTTGTCATGAAGTGAGAACTGAGTGTAGCACATTGGGGGGATGAATGTAAAATTCATCTTTGGACTTTAGGGAAAATTTGGGATTGATCTAGATGGATTTTGGCAAAGTTCCCTTCTTGAGAGTTGTGGACCTTTCTTTTAGCTCCTAACAATTTATAGTATGAAATTTTGGACGTCTGAGCTGAAAGTCAGGGTCCTTACAAGGGAAGATGTACAAGAGAGAAGTTAGATCTTCTACCTTCTTGCTTCTTCCGTGATGATGTCATCTCCTTCTGTGTTTCCTTGCAATGACGTCATCTTCTTCTATGTTTTATATCATCTGCCTTTTGTATCTTGTGCCTTTTATATCGTCTACCTTTTATATCTTCTTCCTTTGGTATCATCTGGTTTATCTTATGTGTTTTGCTATTGTCTGTGTTTTGTTATCGTCTGTGTTTTGCTGAGGTGTCTTCTTCTGAGGTTTGGTTGGTGCGTCTTCTTGTGTGTTTTGCTGACGCTTCTTTTTTTGTGTTTTGCTGACGAGTCTTTTTCTGTGTTTTACTGACGTGTCATCTTCTGTGTTTTGTTGACGTGTCTTCTTCTATGCTTTGTCGACTCGCTTCTTCTGTCTTTTTCTCCTTCTGGGTTAATGTTCATAAACTTCTTCTGGGTTACTGCTTATGAACTTATTCTGTCTTTTGCTATCTTTTATGTTTTGCAGACTCACTTGTTCTATCTTTTTCTCCTTCTGGGTTACTATTCATAAACTTCTTCTGGGTTACTGTTTATGAACTTCTTCTGTCTTTTGCTATCTTCTGTGTTTTGTTTCTTCTGTTTTTCTGCATGGCCTATCTTCTATTCCATTTTCGATCCTTCAAACGATAGAATCTGTTTTCAAGGTCTTCATGAAATTTGTAGATCTTGAAGTCATCTTTCAAAATCATCCCAAGATAATCTAAATCCAACATCTCTAGTGAAACTTATGCCATTTGTCCCAAGACAAGTTTGATATGATTGAGGACAAAAATCTTGTTTGATTCTTCCGGGCATAATTTTGTTATCCTACCTCCAAATGAAGTGATTCTTGAATCACTAGTTTTCTTAACCCATTTTTCTATCCCTCCATAGATTTTGTGAGCTTTTGGTATTGATGTGCAAAAGATGGATTGAATCAAGTAAGGGTATCGATTGGTAGAGAAGGAATTAGATATTTTACTGAACATGCTTAAGTGTTTTGATGATTTTTGGATCTGTAGAGCTCTGAATGAGATTATTCTAGTTTCAAGATGAACTAGAGACATGGTGCTACAAATGATATGAAGAAGTTGAAATCTAATTCAGATGTTTAAATTTTGGATAGAAGTTGTGTATAGTATACTAATTTGGACAAGAGCAGTCCAAAAATGTTTGAAGTGTATCTTTGAATCACTGAGCCGAATTGAATGATTTTTTGTGTCTTTAGAAATGTAAGACAATAGAGAAGATTCTTCTAGAGTCAAAAGCTCTATATTTTGACCATTTTCTGAAGATTAATTTTCACTTGTCTTCATAGAGCAAGAAGAAGAAAATTAAAAGACAAGAAGAAAATAAAAAATGAAACACAAATAAATCAAAGTTGCTTATGGGAAAGAAGTACAAAAGTTGTGCATGGAAATTTCATGAGCAACCTATGCATCATGATGAAAATGTAACAGACATTGAGTAAAACAACAGCAAAAGAGGAAGAGAAGAGGCTATTGGAAGAAGAAGCAAAACGCAGTAGCATAATGGATGACAGCACGTGCCTGTTTTTGCATACAAGGGATGTGGAGCATGAAACACATAGCTAAGGAGAATATGTATGTAACATGTGGGGAGAGACCAAATCGCACCAACAAAGTGGATAACAAGGAGCCCAAAATGACTGCGCTAATGATGGAAGCAAATAGGAAACGCAAACCATGTTTGTGTTTCCACGTTGTTACAGAAACGTTTACATTTCATGCAAACAACATCTATATGAACGTTTCACACCAAGATGACGATGCACAGTTGGGAGGGAGTAATCAAAACACAAGTACAATAGGAGGAAAGACAAACATTTGGCCAATAACTAAATGAACATCAGTAGGTTTTTAAGCAGTGAATAGTGAAGTGGATCAAAAAATAATTTAAAAAATAGAGAATAGTAGTGAAGAAGAGAGGAAGCGCAGTAGCAAAGAGGGTTTCGATTGGGATTATTTAATAGTGGCTGAAGCATTTTTTAGGAGAGACCCATGGAGGGCTAGACGTCTTGATGCCAGTTCAGAGGTGACATCAATGCAAATGACCCGGGTTAAGTGTATTTCACTATTTTTGTTGTTTCTTTATGTCTTTAGAAATTGATTGTGTTATCCTATGTTAATTGATTTGGGTTTTATGTATGAACAATTGTATTCTCATTATTGTTCAGTTATTTGTGTATGAACCCATTAGGTGTTGTTAAAAGATGATTTTTAACGCGTTCGTTGAATCGTTTATTTGCAAACCCATTACTAAAATTTTGATATAATCTGTAATTGTTATGTTGAAATTCATGTGTAGCTACTCATTTGAAATCATTAAGGATAATATAAACTAGGTTAAATACTGCATTGTATGTGGTTATTGCCTTAATTAATCAGCTTTCTTAATTCGTAATGCTACTAACTAATTGAATCTAGAGATCGTATCCTAGATTATTCAGTAGTTAGGTTTAATTAACAATCAAATTTTGATTAAACATTACCTAAGGGAAAACTCAGGTTAATTAATAACCCAAGATAATAGTTGCTAAGAGAGGTTTGAGAATAACAAATCAATGAAATATGTTTAATTAGGATATCAACAAAGATTGAACTAAAGAACCAGGTCTTTACTGAATTCCTCATTTTTGTCATTTTTTTGCATGTTTTATTTACATTGCTTTTATTAGTTATTGTTAGTTATGTTGGCTTTATTTTATTTTCTTATTTCTAAAACCCAAAACCCCTCTAAACCTAAATTTTGATTAATTTTATTTCAACAAATTTACACACACCCTCTGTAGGATCGACCTAGACTCACTACTGCTATAGTAATAGTCTAGTTTATTTTAGCTAATGTTACGACATGTTGTCAATTATGCAATCCTAGCCTATAAATACTCTTATTAGGGAGTAACCAATTATCTTTTAGTTATTTTTTCAATGTATTTTAACATCAAGTCTTTAGGAAAAAAAATTGGAGGCAGATTCACCTCATGTTTAATAGTATATCTTGCTTTCATTATATTTGTAATTTAATTTTTCTTAGATTTTATTTACTTTAATTACATTAAGTTGCTAAGGTTAATAAGTTTAGTAGTTCTTCTATAATCAATACTTTAGATTTTCAATTGCTACAATTAATTCTATGCATTTGTGAAAAAGATCAATCATGAACTCCTTTGCTTGGATGAACAAAATACTATAATGAAATGTGTTAGATATGTTAGGATTTGTATGGAAGTTGATATAGATAACTAACTTCCTAAAATTGTGTAAGGAAAGTAACTTATGAAAATGTCCAGTAGTAAGAATACATAATTCTAGTTACTAATAAATGAAATCCAAGTCTAATTGTAAAACAAACCAATGGAACGATACTAGGAAAACATTTAAAATCGGTCATGACTTACAAGGCATTATACACAACCATTATAATGACAATAATCCACCTTAAATGACAAAAATAACACTTCAGGCCCTAACTATCCTACAACCATAAAATCCCTTCCATTCAATTCCAAAATCTAGTTTATAAGCCTTAGATCTATAACCTCACTCGTATAATAGATGGAAGTTTCATAAATTGTTCGACTAATATCTATAACTCTTAACAAGGCACCAAATAGTAGTTCAGCTTATAAGAAAACCTTTACACCTTATACCTTTACTACTCTATTGCATGAGTTCCCTTAGTAGCTCTTAATCCTTCCTTTAATAGAAGAATCTTATATAAGAGCACTAAAGACTAGCTCTATAAATCATATAAATAAAGTCTGCTCAACTTCTTGTAGGCACTTAACCTTTCCTAATCTCAACTGAAACCCCACCTATAACTATAAATAAATCAATAGAGAAAGCCCCCTTTAGGGAACTCCTTAAGAGGAAACCTAGAAAAAAACATTCTAGCTTTAACTCCACCTCTAAATGAATATTATATTATGTAACATTCCTTAATTTCATTTACAAATAACAGATAGTTAGAGACTATAAAAACATCAATAAACCTTTTATTTTGGACTTATTTAAACCAAAATTAAAGCTAATAAGATAAGAGAGGGATTTTGGTTTTTTGATAAGATTCGGAGCTAATTACTAATGAAAATGATCATTTTAATGGAAGAATCCTTATATCTTATGACCCTTAGGTAACTTCGGTACTTCACTCCCACTACATCAATAAACTTATCCATATAAAGTTGGTAGTTAACCATTGTTCAACCAAAATCCATATAGCATTCATCTATCTTTATAATTAAAATTTTAAAGAGATAAACTTTAGATTGATGTGGTAGATATTAACATAATTGACCATTAGAGACTTCAAATATATAGTATACTCCTCAAAATCTAAAGGCCATCAACTCATAACAAAACAGCATTTAGATGACCTCAGAAATTGCAAAATCTGACAAGTGTTACAAATTTTAGGTATGATGGCAACTACTTCTCTTTCTTTAACAAAAATAGATAGAAATTTTATAAACCCAGCATAAATGCCTGAATTTTCCCTAAGCATGGAACATTTAAACTTAATATATTTCTCATATCACTCACTAATAGATGTTAAGATATATGTCACCAAGTCATACCAGAATGCTACATTCAGATTTAACAACTTATCAATTTAGAGGTATTTGAAGATGTTATTAAGAGTAGATGTTGGATCCCGAATCCGGAACCCAACTACTTAATCCGAACCCTTCATATTTATACATGATTCGGGTCTCAACTGGAAGATGTAACGAAAGAGCGGAAACAAAAGCAAATCAAAGGCTCGGAACCGAAAGCGAAGCGAACCGAAACGAATCGAATCGGATAACAAGGTACGGAATCACAACGAATGCCGAAGCAAAAGCAGATCGAACCGAAAGGCATAAAAAGGAAGCAAAGCGAACAAATGGTTCAAACGAACTTGAGGAAAAATTTCAGACAATATTCAACTTAATCTGAAAATTTTACATTTTTGGGCGAGAGGGTAGAAAACTTGTTGAGAAATTCATTGGTTTGAATTTCGAGCAATTCGGAGGTCAAATGAGAAAATTATAAGCGAAAATGCAAAATGACCAAAGGAAAAGTGACTGACCAAATGAATAGTAAAAAGCCCATTTCTAACCCTCATAACTTTTTACTTCTGAGTCATCTAATGGCCTATTTTATAC
>JANZLD010000006.1:42619103-42640062 GCA_026413575.1 Erythroxylum carthagenense | reverse complement strand
ATATATTAATTTCATTTAATTTATAATATAAGATATATTTCTATGAATTATCTTTGATTGATCTTAATACTAATTTATTCATGTTGGCATCAAATTTTGATTTAATTCATCTATTAACAAATTGAGAGATCTTGCTTATGAATAGACCATGACTTAGGCAAAGGGGGTAAGAAAAGGTGCTCAAGAGAGATGTATTTGATTTTCCTTATATTAAGGTGCAATATTTCATAGGATTTCACAAAGTTTAGTGCTTTTAAAGGGGTAAAAGTAATGTTAGAGTTACAAGTTAACTAACTAGAGAGTAGATGGTTACAACTTACAATAGTGCATTTTGAAAGTCTAGGAGAACCTAGTGATCTAAAGAATATATCTAATATAGGTTAATTAAATCATATTGCTAATAGCACTATTAGAGGAAGTACTAATTAAATTCTCTTTTGACAAATTATTTTATCATTGATTATCTTGGCTATCATCAAGGTTTTAGTTTTACTTTATATTTTTGGTATTAAAAGATCATAAAATATTCTTTTTAATTTTATCCTTAGACTAATTATTATTAGGCTTTCTAATCCACATCACTTCTTTGTAGAATTCTACCTTATTACCCATCATTGATAGATACACTTACTTGGTTAGTAAGTGAAAGACTTGTATTAATGAAGCCACTTAGTAGCATTAATATATAAATGCATAACATATAATTGCGAACAAGGTTTGGCATTGTTAATGAGGAATGTGGTGTATGATAAGAAAACCAATAATTCATATTTCCTAAAGAAGATATAAACCTTGAGATATTATTAAGTTAAAATTGAAAGGAACAAATCAACTAAGAAATAAGAAGATAAAAACCTTGAGATATTATTAAGTTAAAATTGAAAGGAACAAACCAATTAAGAAATTTAAAGATACAGTAGAAGTAAAACCTAAAAACATGGAAGGAAAAAAATTATGGAGAGTGTTAAATCGTATCTCATATGAAAATTATTTAGCATTATAAGAATAAAGATAAATTCTCACTATTTGAGGTTAAGAACAACATAATTTTGATGATTCAATGGAATGTACATTTTGATTGATTATATGATAAGGATCCCAATGCACACAAAATTAAATTTTTTGAGGTTTTTTTACACGCACAAAATCAATGAAGCAATTGATGATGCCATTAGGTTGATGTTGTTTCCTTTACATTATGAGATCATACTAAGTAATGGTTAAAAGCAAGTTGCATCAATTACCACTTAGGAGAGTCTTTAAGAGAAATTCCTTGCTAAATACTTTCCACCATTTAAGATAATATAGATAAGAAATGATATCTCTACTTTTATGCAATTTAACAATGAAGGTTTAAATGAAAAATGATAGAGACACAAGGATTTGTTAAGGAAGTTTTAACACCATGACCTTCCCATATGGATGCAAGACCAAAATTTCTATAATGGTTTGATTGATTATACACAGTGGATTATTGATGATTCAACTTATGGAATGATAAATAATGAACTTTGTATGTAAGCTTACACTTGATAGAAAATATGGCAATGAAAAACCATAAGTGCTAGTTGAGATCAAATAGAGTGAACTGATTTTTTAAAATCAATAATAAAAGTTATATTTACAGTAATATCTCAAATCAATCTTGCAACAAGAATAAATCAGCTTATGCACATATGAATTCTGTAAGGGAGGACATCAAGAATAAAGTGCAAAGTTAGGAGTCCTATGATTGAATTAATGGAGAAAGTTTCTTTTATAGGAAGCTTTTAAAGGAAAAAAAACCTCTGCAGTAAGATTTTTTAGGGTGGAGATATCATCCAAATTTCCTATAGAAAAATTAGCAAGCTCAAAGATAGACACCACCAAGTTTTCAGTAGCATATATAAAAAGACAAACAACTAAATTTGGAAGATATCATGAGAGACTTCTTTTAACAAACTACTTATCTATTTTAGAATTATAAAGCTTTGATGAAGAATCTTGAAGCTCAAATAGATTAGCTAACTAAGGGATAATGGAGAAGACCACAAGTTACCTTGCTTAGTGACTTAGTACCAAATGTTAGGGAATATATGAAGGAAGTTGGTTTAAAGGGTAAGAAGTTGACCAATTCTAAAGAGAAAGAAGAGAGTAAGGTAAGGATATGGAGTATCAACTAAGAACTCCTTACCCTATAAGATTATTTTGAATAATCAATAAGAGAATATTACTTAAGATTACTACAAAGAATATTTTAATGAAAATCTAAGAGAAGAGGACTTTGAGGAGAAAAATGCAAAGGAAAAATTCAAATAAAGCAACATTGAAATCCTTAAAGACATCTTACTACCAAAGCTAAATGACCTAGGGAGTTTTAACATTTCATTCACATCTCGTGATATTTATATCAATAAGGAATTATTAAATTTTGGAGCAAGTATTAATGTAATTAATATTAGGGAAGGTGTAATTATACATTGGGTTAGAAATGAAAAACTCTTTTTAAAATTATGAGATGCAATTTATTCTTATTAAATACTTAAGACAAGCTAATTGTTATAATCTTATACATAGGGCCAACAAAAGTGAGGATGAAGGAAAGAGAAAGAAAAAAAATGTCTATAGAAGAGATAATGACCCTTTGAGTAACATATTTGGTGATGATGAAAAAGGAAGCAACTATATTGCTTTAATAATTAATCAATGTTTGAGGAAAGAGTCCAAGTGAAAACTCATAAAAAGCATTTATTAGGAGAAAACCCAACCATAAGTTTAGTTTCTTTTTAAGTTTTATTGGAGTTATTATTGGCATTATATACCAATAATTTATGCTTTTGTTTAAAATTTAATTTGAATTTATTTTCACTGTATGTTCTATATCTTATTTATTTAGTTTTCATATTTTGTGCTTAATTATATTTTCTATTCACTTCTCAAGAAGCTAACAAGTTAGCTAAACTAGTCACTGCTTACAAAATTGTTATAGCTCTAAGATCCTTACACAAGGCACTAGGGTTTGATGGACTTAATATTAATTTCTTTATCAAAACTTGTCCTATCATTAATCAATTGGATATATATACAACTCTTGGGTTCTTCATGGAGATAAAATGTTGAAGGAAATTAACTGCACATTTATCACCCTTGTTCTTAAAGGAAAGGATCAAAGGACCATGAATAACTTTCACCTAGTTGCATATTGCAACACAATTTACAAAGCCATCTCTAAAGTCCTAGCATAGAGGATGAAATCAATTCTTCTAAATCATATTAATCAGACTTAGGGAGCTTACATACCTAGCAGATGCATTGGTGATACTATTACCATTGTTTAGGAAATTTTCAAGCATTACAATAAGAAAAAGAGTTCATAAGAAATGTGCATTAAAGATTGATTTCTAAAAATCCTATCATAATATTGATTAGTCCTTCGTTATCAATACTTTGCTTGCATCTGTTTTTCCTAGTATATTTATAGCTTTGATTTAGCAATGCATACAAACAATATCTTTTAACATATTAGTGAATGGAAAGACTTCAATTCTAATTAAAGGAGTTAGGGGAATTAGCCTTGGAGACCCTTTTTCCCCTTTCTATTCTTATTAATAATGTAAGTATTCAAAATGTTGTTAAGAAGAGCTCTGGAGAGAAATTAGTCATTCAAAATCTATGATAAGTAAAAGAAGCTAAGAATTTTGAGCTTAAACTTTGTTGATTATTTGTTTTTATTTTCTAAAGATGATAGCAATTCAATATCCTCCTTTATTATTGCTTTTAAAATGTTCAGCAGGATTTCTACACTTTGTATCAATAAAAAAAGATTGATTTGTATGTCTCAGCAAGTACCCTTAGTGTGAGCTTATGGTTATCAATCGTAATTGAGTTCAAGCTACATCAACCATCACTTTAGTATCTTAGAGTACTAATATCATCAATTAGGCCAACATAAATGGACTTCAAGCCTTGTATAGAGACCTAACTAGAATTAACAATTGAACTTGTAGAAGCTATCTTTAGCTGGTAAGGATCAATTAATCAAATCAGCACTCTCATTTATAAATGTATATTGAGCCTTTCATGTAATGTTCCCTTAAAGTTTCATAAAAACAATTGATAGAATCTTCAGAAAGTTCTTATGGTTAGGATGCAAACTGGAAAACATAAGGAATAAGATCAAATAGTCTAATGTGTGCCAACCAAGAAAGCAAGGAGGTTTAGGAATTTCAATAATTAAATTAATTAGTCAAATTCTAGATTGAAAAATAGTACTAAAGACAAAGTAACATGGAAATTAGAATCCTTTATTTTCTACTCCAATGCTTTATATAGACTGTTATATAATAAGGTCAATCCACAAGTAGGTACATAGTAGTCTAGTGTAAAGACAATTTTTTTATAGCAGTAAATACATTAGGGATGACGGTTCAACATAAGCTCCCCACACTGGACAATTTAGGAAAGTACCTGCACATTCCAAATTGGTGTGCTTTATGCAAAATTTAATTAGAATCTCATGGCCACTTATTTTTAATCTATATTCTCAAATAAAACTTGGAAATTTATAATGAGTATGGCAATATGGACATCCCTCCTAAAAGGTGGAATGAGATAATATGATGGAGTGTGAAGCTTAAAATGAAAATGAAGGAGATAGATGGGTTATTCACATATCTTTATCATATCTGGTCACAAGTGTATGGAATTGAAGAAATAAAAGAGTGTTCACTAATTCAAATTGAAATAAGGAGGAGTTCTGTAGGCTTATAAGTGATAAAACCATATTGTACATAAGCCTTTTCAAGAACAAACGTAGAATTAACTTAGGAATCAATACTAATTGGACAATTACATAGATGGAACTTAAGTCAAATAAAGGATTAGGATGGTTATGTTTGTGTTTTGATTTGTAAGGTAACATGATGTAATTTGTTCCAGCATAGTCCCTACTTTTTTGTGCTCTCACCTTTTTATTCTAAAAAATTATAAATACAAAGGAAGGAATATATAAACTTAGTAAGAAACTTTGAACAGTATTAGAGATGAAACATCAAAGAAATAGACCAATGTAAAGTTTAAAATTATGTAAGTATTGAATTATAATGTTGAATATGACTTATGGCATACCCATGTCTTATATTGAGTCAATTTCCTAGACCTCAATTTAACAATCTTGGCTAGCTAAAAGAATTTTAGAAGGAACTTCTCAATCACTTGGTCCTTAGGTAGAGAGTTTAACCATTACTTCTACCTATCCCTCGTTGAAAACAGGAATAACCTCATTTTGATTACATCATCATTAGCACCATTGATCTTACAAGTATCACAAATCTCCAAAAAGTTTGTGATTTGTGCATTAGGGCCCTCATCTCATAGCCCATAATTGGACAAACTACTATACCATCTGTATAATACTTGGTTTAATATTAAAATTGTTAGCATCAATAGCCAGTCTTATGATATTGTACTTTACTCCCGTCAAGTCTGGTCTAGTGTAATGAAACATGGTCCTTTGTTAGATTGCAGTAGCTCTTGACTTGCAAATATCAATCTAACCTTCCAAGTCCTTTATCTATCATCTAACTCAAACTCTCTAAGTAGGGTTCTAATGAGATTTCTACGAGCTGTCCTCTCAATTTTTGGATCTTCATTGACTAGATGTGATAGATTACCTTAGGTTTTAAACTAACCTCAACAACTGTAGAGGTAATATAACTAAAGAGTTTGTAATATAAGTAAGCAAACTAAAAACAAAATAAAACAAGTAATAATGTTTAGATTATTAAAAGCATGGTTTTCCTATTATTCTATTCCCTAATAAGGGCACCAAAAACTTGATTGACGTAAATTTTATGTTTTAAATCACAAGTGCACAATGTATCTGTAGCTAGCTTTAGAAAGTACAGATCAATCCCACAAGGATTACAAGTATTATTAATGTCCTTTTTTTCTATTATCTAACCATCGAATAAGATGATTTAATTTAAAACGAAACTAAGCTAAATCTTAACACAATAATAAATCAAAACAAAGATATTACAAAGATTAATTCAATATCAAATAACTAGTACCTAGGTAATGAATCCCCCTAAGATATCTTTTAAGTATTAACCTTTATCATGCAAATCGATTATCGATCATTGGGCTATGGAAATTCTTCATTATCATCATTAACACTTAGTTGAAATCCTATTGAGGTGTAGGGTCATGGAAATTCTTATCTTATTTTAATATCTTTATTAAAACTGCTAACAAATAATCCTTGGTTGATTAATTGAAAGCTCTTTTTTGTTAAAACACCTAAGATCGTGTTACTTTGATTCGTCAATTTCTCTATTAGGATTAACCCAAATCCAGATGATTTATGTCAACCTATATCTAGGTTTGCATATAACTCCTTCCAATCATAGTAGATCTATTTAAATAAGAAGATTTCTCAATCTCATTCATATGAAATCAAACATTGAAATATTATCTTAGACATATTAATTCAAGAATAGAAACAGATAATTGAATCTCAATAAATCAATCAATTAAATTCCATTAAATAAATAATCAACTCATAATATTAATCCCAACTTAGGGTTTGTCATACCTAGGCACTAAAAAAACTTAGTCTTTAAACATAAAACAAGACAATCATCAAAATTTTAAAAAAAGAATTAAAAAGAAAATAGTTTATAGATACGTATATCCCCTTTCTCTATAATAAAATCCCTTTAAATCCTTGATGAAATTTTTTCTCTATCAGATCTCTTAAAGTATCTTCATGTTTTACTCATCTTATATTATAATCTTATTTCCTACTCTAACTTTGGTTGTAGCTTTTGACTCTAGCAACTTCTTCTTTCTCTCCTCTTTATAATTGCCTTTTATATTACAAAACTAGGGTTATTGGGTTATACAAGGTCAATCACCTAGTTGTGTATATCACTTACATGGTAAGGGACATGGTCGTGTGTGTTACTTACATGGGTATGTCTCTCCACATGGGTAAAAATAAGATCTTTAAAACTTTTCACATTCCAGTCTCTTACACGGTCCTTATACATGGTTGTGTACGTTACTCACATGGGCATGTACATATTCACACATGCATGTCACTAAAACAACTAGCATTCTTCCATTTTTTGCCATGATTTCTCGTGAATTCTTCTCCTTTTGATTTATAAAGGCAATTGAGACCTAAAAATCCACTTTAAAAAAATAAGTACCAAAAATAAGGTAAAAATCTCAAATAACAAGTGAAACATAATATGGATATAAAAATATAGTACAATAATCATCTATTAGTTAGTTATCTGAAGGCTTCTCTAGCCCTTAGGCAATCAATTTTAAGTTTTGTTTCACTAAATAATAAAGATCCAAATATCATCTTAATAGATCAAATGAACCATAACTTAGAGGGGGTTCAACGTGGTACTTGAGAGAGACTTATGTGAGCTTCCTAAAGTTAGGGTAAAACCTTTCTTAGATTTCTTAGAGCATCATGCATTTAGTGAATTATTTATATAGGTAGAGAGATCAACTAATCAAAGAGTAAATGATTATAACTTTAGAGAGATTAGTTTCAGTGTCTCGTAAGTATTGTTGGTCTAGAGAATATTTCCATTCTAGTTTAATTAAATAAAAATTTCAAAAGTGCTATTAGGGGAAGTTCTCATCTAATTGTTATGCCAAAGTAAGTTCTAAAAATATCTAGGCTATCCTACTTGCAAGTCTACGAGGTAGTTTTAGTTGATTACCTAGGGTCGTCTCCCCTGGAGGTGAAATTGGTCTAGTCAAATTAATCTTGAATAAAAATACAAAAATGCCATCCTAAACAGTCTATCCTAATTTGTTGAGTAAAGGATTAAAGAAAATTACGTAATTAGACTAAAAAGTGAACTGAATTAACTAGAAGTAGAAACAAATTGACTAATCGAAGTGGAAACTCTTGAGAATTAATTTCACTAATTTAATCTCCTATGCATGAATAAGGGGGAATGATTGGATAATTATCTTACTAAAATTAACAATTGGATTTTAAAATCAATTCAAATAACAAACTAATCTAACTTTTGTATTCAACAAGTTTATCATCCAAATTAATTATGGAAACCCATCTAAAATCACCCACGTAAGTTAATATATTTCTGATTAGTAACTTAAGCGCCTATAGTTTCTTAATCTGTATTAAATTTATTCTCTTGATCCTTAATTTAATACCAAAATGATGCAAAGTTTGGTTATACTATCACATCTAATAAGCTTAGAAACTATAGCAAATAATAAGACAATAAAACAATCCCTTCATCATATATAATCTACTAAATTAGCTACATTAATTCTCAACAAAAAGAAATCAGCCCATCATGGAATAATCAAGGTTCATCATCTTCATGTACTTCAATCTCATCTTTATCAGTATCAGAGAAGTATTAAAGAAACCAATAGAGTGAAAACCAAAATGGACTATCAGACTTTAATAAAGAAAAGTTCAATAGAGAAGCTCCATAATGTAATAGAGAAATAAAAAAACATATATAAAACAGAATAAATAAACAAAGGGTGTTTGGATGAGAGAGTCG
This sequence comes from Erythroxylum carthagenense, assembly GCA_026413575.1. Lineage (NCBI taxonomy): Eukaryota > Viridiplantae > Streptophyta > Magnoliopsida > Malpighiales > Erythroxylaceae > Erythroxylum > Erythroxylum carthagenense. The sequence continues at coordinate 42,631,513 of JANZLD010000006.1, read as the reverse complement.
ATGGTGGGTCTTCTGTCGGTCTCAAGCTCTCTGCATTAGCTCTTGCCTTTTGCCTCCATTTGGTTCTCAACTAGATGATCAAATGCTCACACTGGCTTTCACCTCTACTTCCTTTCTCTGCCCTTTCTCTCTTCTTTCTTCTCAGCCAAAGCTCTTTGCTTCTTCCCCTCCAAACCTTCTCTCTATTTTTTTTTCTAGCCTTTCAGTCCATCCTCCCTTTAGCCGACTTTCCCCTTTCTATTTATAGGTCAAGTCTAGGTTTAAGGTTGTTATGTTGTCAAAACCTGTACGAGCTAGATTTAAAAGCGAGTGCAAAATAAGTTGTTAGGCCATGCCTTGGGAGTCATGTTTGTGATTTCCATTATCATGCTAGCGACTTTCATGGTCACGGGTATGAGTCATTTTCATGCATAATTAACATATATTTCACTCTTTCATGCATAAGTCATGCCATCTTTCATTCTTTCATGGATAATTTTTTCTTGTTTTCATGCAATATTTACAAGACACTTCACTCAACATTCATGCAATATTCTCGCCATTTTCACTAAATTCATTTAAAATTTAGAATAAAACATAAGAATTTGTAACCAAAATCAAGATATGAATGCAAGCCAAATTAATAGAAATTAGACATAACACTAAGTGTAGTTATTTGATTGCATACTCTTTGAATAACTGTATTATCATTTATTTCCTTAGATATTATCTATATTAGTTTTATTTATTCTTCTTTATTCAAAAATCTATATAAAAACTGATTTTTTACTTATTGCCTTTAAGTTGGTTAATGGTTTTAAACTTTTCATCCACATAATTTCTTTATAGGATCAGTACCCTATTTAGCATTATATTTCTTACCAATCATAAGTACAGTTTCCTAGTTAGTGACTGATAGATTTTTAATAGGTAAAATTTTGATTTCATTAAAATATATATCTATTTACACTCACATTAAGTTTTCAACATCATTTTCAGGGAATCAACGAGTTTTAAGAAACTTTTTGACTACTTTTCTAGTTTTGTATATATTTTTCGTATTGTAGTTTTATTAGATTTCTTTTTATTATCTTTTTGTTGAACTTTAATATCTTGTTATATTTTGTTTCATTTTTTCATTATGATTTTTAGAGTGATTATGGTGTATGATAAGAAGCTAATATTCTGTATTTCTTGGAAGAAGATCTAAAACTTAAGATAATTTTGCATCAAAATAAAAGGGATAGAACCCAGAAAAAACCTTAGAGTTACAACTTGAAATGGTAGAAAAAAAATAAATATGGTGGGGTAAATAAAAGCATCTCTCATATGCTCATTGTTTTTAAATTAAGCCTAATAAAATGTAGATGTTTCAATAATATGTAAATTTTGATGGAATATTTAATGAGGGTCTCAATGCACACATCGTCAATTTATTATAGATGTGTAACATATTTAAAATCAATAAAGCAATTGAAGATGTCATTAGGTTGAGGATGTTCACATTAAGGATTAGATAAAATAGTAGCTAAAAGCATTATTTGCTAGATAATTAACATGTAGGAGAGTCTTGTAAAGAAATTCCTTAACAAATCCTCTCCACCATCTAAAACAACAAAATTAAATAATATCTCTCTTATTTTCATCAATTAACAAATGAAAGTCTATATGAGATACAAGAGAGATGCAAGCATCTATTAAAGAAATTCCCCTCAAATGGCCTCCCCATATACGTGCAAGTCCAAACTTTCTATAATTAGTTGGATGATCTCGTAAAGTAGATGATAGATATTATAATAGGTGAAACACTAAACAATAAGACTCTAGAAACAATTTTATAATTATTAAAATAGATGAAATGAACAATTACAATGGCAAATCAATTCAAGAAAGGACTAGGTGAATAGCTGGAATTCAAAATATATATGTCATGCCTATGTTGATTGCTCAAATGGAGTTAATTGTTAGGAAAATTAATAACCTATGCTCATTATGTCATACAACTCAAGTTATAAGTTATGAATTTTGCTAGGGAAGGATATCAATGAATAAAGCCAAGCTGGGGATACCATAGAAGAATTAGCAAGTTAAGTTGATGTTGTAGGGAGCTTTCAAGGTTCAAAATAACCCTAATTAAAGATGTTAATTTGACTAAAATTATACATCTATATTTAACATGTTTTGCTTATTATTTAATAGGTTTTTTATTTTTGATACTTAATTCTCTCGAAGTATGTTTATTAGTTATATTTGTCTTCATGGACAAAAAGGAGAATTTGGATGAAATCGTGGCATGAAACAAATAGTTGAAGCAATTAGGGACCTACACAACGGCGTATAATGACTATGTAAGTCTTTCTAAATGTGTGAAGATTGAAGAATTTGATTGCTTGTCTTGTGGAGTTACACACCGCTATATACTAAGATACACAGTCGTGTATGTTACCCGTGTAAGTTTTTGTGCCTATGCAAAATAAAAAATTCAAGTGTTTTTTATTAATCATGAACGTGTAAGTAACCGTGTAAATCCTAAAAACCTTAGTTTTTACTATAAAAGGATATGAGCGGAGGCAAAAAAGGGATAGCTGAATTTCTAAGAACTTTTAAGTCATAAACAACATTTAAAGGTGACAATTTTGATCAAAGGATGAGGATAACATGAAATTAACATCAAGAGATCCAATAAAAAGCTACACCTAATCCAAAGTTGCAAGAAGATTCACTAGAAGAAAAAGAAAGATTTAAAATAATGATATCTTTGTTTTCTAGTTTTTCTTTTGCATTTTTTGTTATCAATTTCATTTTCTATAAGTAACTAGATGTGTTTATTGTCTAGGTGTGATGAACCCTAGTTTGTGATAACAATATATGTTAATCTTTTATTCAATCCAATTATATTGATTGATTTATTACGATTCAATTATGTGCTTTATTATTATTCTAATATATCTAGAATAATAGTGCATGATTTGACTTCATATGATTGAGATTGAGAAATCCTCTTATATGAATAGATCTACTATAATTGGAAGAAGTTTCAAGCAAACCTAAAGATAATTTGACATAAATCCTCTAGATTAAGGTTAAACCTAATAGTAAAATTCACAAATTGAAAATTCAAACCTAGGGTTTTAATGAGAAAGAGTCTATTAATCAACTGATGGATTAGTTGTTAATAGGCTTGAGAAAGATATTAACATAAGATAGAACTTTCCACTGTCCAATAATCAATAATATAATTGCATGATAAAAGGTTTATAATAAAGGATTCTTAGTAGGATTCATAAATAGAAAAGGGTAATTATTAGTACTTATAGTCTTCATGGGATGGCCCTATACTTGCCTATGCTAGCTATAAGTATGACGTACACATGCAGTAAATTTAATATTAACCTAACTAAAGTTAGTCACCTAATAGTAAGGTATAATTTAGGATAGAGAAATCATCCTAATTTGATAATGATGGAATTGATTTGTTTAAGGACAAGTAAAATCTTACGTGTGGGGATATTTAATATGCCTGAAATATAATCATATTTTGTTAAGTATTTTGCTTGATTTTGTTTCTAAATTATCTTTTTTACTTAGTTTTTGTTACATTTTTTAGTTGTTATACAAATTGGTTATTGAGATGACATTATTCAAGAATTGAAGATAAGTTAAAACACAAATACAAAGAAATTTATAATTCTTGGAGTAACACATTCTGGCCCATTCATGTGTGTCAGTGCTCTAAAAGGATTGAGTGCCATAACTAATATGGCAAGAGCCACAACCATGTAGAACATCATGTGTGAGATTGAGAGAAAATAGTTTGATCCATGATTAAAGACATGGTCATATTAAAGGTCATGTGTTTATCTTCAAGGAAAAAGTAAGATCTATAACTTGGAGACATATCATGCCAGAGGTCAAATTTATCACCCAAAAAAAGAATTGAAGACCAACATTTTGGGCCTCAATCATGGTATAGGAGAAGAAAAATATACTAAAGGGGGAAAACATAATTTTTAGGATAGTTGAACTATCTTTTTGAGAAAACAATTATGAGAAACATCTTAATGGATTAAGCTATTGATAGATTTAGGGAGTTCATCTACATTTACTTTTACTATAATTTATCTATCTTTGTCTTTGATTTTGATGTTTTAGACATGCTTAGTAGATTTTTTCTATATTTATATCGGGAAAAACTTAGTAGTAATTTTTTATGAATTGACTTAATTTAATTTATTAAATTATTTATTTGACTTGTCTTTGTTAATCTTGTTACTAATTTATTCATATTAGCTACTAAATTTAATTTTAATTCACCTAAAGATGGCTCATGAGAGCTTACTTGTGAATGGATTATGGCTTAAATAAAGAGTTAGAAAGGGTGCTCAAAGGAGACCTTTGTGATCTTGATGGTGTTAGGGTGAAAACTTCAATGGTTTTCATATAGCATCATGCATTCAGAAGTGGCTAGTATAGGTAAAGATATAGATTAGCCAATGAAAGAGTAGATCTCAAGAAAGTGTAATTTCAATGCCTAGGAAGTCTTTCCAGTATAGAGAATATATCCATTATAGGTTAATTAAATCAAAATGTAAAGTTTTATTAGGGGAAGTATTCATCTAGATATAGTTATTGTATTATCTTTTGATTAATTATCTTGTCTAATGACTAAAAGATCAAACCAGTCTAGCTGATTCAACTACAAAAACCTTAAACTAAGTTCCTAGTTGAGTTTACCATAATAACCCTTATTATTAAGAATCAATTAGTTTATTAAATGACTAGTTGATTTTGTTAAATTAATCATTTTCATAAACCATAATAAACCATTAGATTTTCATTTAACATACTCCTTCTTCAATTAAATTTTAATTTCCCTGATAGACAAGGATAGTCTCCTTCTTCAATCCTATTTCAAATTCTTCAATTGGTTCTAATATTTAATGTATATCGATTTTATAATAGTTAATACACATTGAACCTTCTAAACCTTAAACATATTATCTTAATAGTTTAATTTTCTTTCAAATTTTAAAACATTGGTCCTATAATTTATTTCCTTGGATATTACTGATAGTTTAAGGAGATCAAACATATCTAAAAGTGAGCATAATCAAGTGTGGTAAGATATTAAAATTGGAGTATTCTAGAGTATCAATCCTATAAGGAAGATACTATTATATTTATTAATCATATCCTAATAATAAAACTAATTGAAATAAAAATTTATAAAATATAATCAAATTGCTAAAATAAAAAAATCGACATTTGAACTAGAGAAAATAAATAAATAAGATACATGTTAGTGCTTCAGGGTTAACTTATATGGAATTCTAATTATTATACAAGATTCATTACCATTGTTAAAATAAATTTAACTTAATGCATATATGCCCTCTCTCGAGGCACACAGATGTATTTAATTGGGTAACAATCACCTCTTGATGTGCAATTTAACCTATTCAAACTCATTAGGCATAGTTAATATATTTAGTTATCACCATAGTTTAGGATATTTTCTTTCTTTAAATCTAAAATGTTTATGCCTAGTGCATGGATCATACTTCTCCTTTTATTCATTTATATTATTTGTAATATTGAATTTATGGTGATCGGGTATAAATCCAATAAATAAGAAAAAATAATTTAACCAGTCAAATAATCCATCATGCAATATAAAGAACTTATCTTAAGTTATATCATTTTTGTAGTAGCAAATCGAAGCTAGCCAATCAATCTTTAAGCTATATGAGAGGCAAGATCTTTGTAGTCACTCTAAAGTTTCGAAAGAAATCTATTGGGAAGGGCATATAAAAGAAATAAGCCCTTTCTTTTGAAGTTGAAAGGGCGGAGCTCCTTTTTGAATCTAGTTTTTCAATTTAACTAAGAAAGATTAGTTTTTTTGAGTTTGAAAAGGTTTTCAATAGAATATCTTTATAATTCAAAATTTGTGTACATCAGTATTTCAACTAATTAGATATGAGGAATAGCTATGTAGTAAGATCTTTATCTAAAAGGGGGAGTGAGGGGTAAAGAAGAATGAAAAAGGGAGCGGTTAGGAAGGTACTGAAAGCCCTAACCTTTTTGATAAGATGATCCCTTTTTTCTCTCACCATCCCTTCTAGTTCAAGAAAGGGTCAACACCTTAATCTTCCTTCAAAGCAATTTCTAGAGTTTTCCTTTATCCAAATGACTCTTGCAGAAAAATAGATTTCATATTAAGCTCTAAATATACATTATTGTTTAAATAGACAGCACTTTGTTGGGAAGATTGTTTTTTATGGTTCCACATTATAATAATTCTTATCCCCCCACTAGAATCATCCTTTCTTAGTTTGACCAACCCAATCGCTAGACAAAATTTCACAATATGAGAGAGCCATTCCTAGCAATATAAAACCATAATTACAACAATCATTTTTAAAAGAAGGTGGCTTATTTAGGGAAAGAAAAATAGAACCAAATGCATTCTTAAAAGAAAGTTTTTTACCCTTTTTATGAAAATAGCTAGGATTTTATCCAGTAAATATAGTGAAAAAAATCCATTCTTAACATAAATGAAAAAAAGGAAAGAAAGAACTATAAAAGTTATCTCGATTCTCCTCCAATCTTAAACCAAATCCTTGTTTCATGTTCAAAAGGAATAAAACTATGAAAATAACTATAAAGTGACTATCATCAACCTTTCAAAAGTCCCCTTAACTAACTCCAATAGGAGTATTTATAGCCAAGGTGACAAAACAGAGTTACAAAGTACTTAAGTTTTGATTTTTGCATATCTTTGAAATTTTCTCTAAAAATTGGCATGTGACCATCATCTACATAGGCATCGATTTTTTTTTCAAAGTAATATATAATTAGTTCCTAATACCAAATTGTAATTGGCACATATTTTGTTCTACTTTTTCAAATCTTAAACCATATGAGAGATAGGCATATGCATAGACGGAGCTACGTGGGGGCCCATGGTGCACTGAGCCCCCCAACATTTAAAAAAATAAATATTTTTATTATATATATATATATATATAAGGACGGAATTATTTGGAGCCCATTAGTATATTAGGCCCCTCAAGATTTTAAAAAATTAAATATTTGGGCTCTCCTATCTTAAACTTCTGGCTCCGTCACTGGGCATATGTCACCTTTAGTGTGTATGGCACATGTTAGGTCTTTTCCACTATCTTCTCTAATTTTTTTACATCTTCAAACTTAAATTAATCTCTAGTGCCTTTTAAAACTTTATTTCCCTTGAAGTTAGCTTCCAGTGCCTAAAATCACCTTTATTGAATAACATGGAGAAAGTTTCACTCAAAATCGAGAATTCTCTTTCGATTCATCATTTATAAGAAAATGAACTAAGCATAGGAAAAATCATATGAACTATACAAAACATATTATATAAACACAAAATCATAACTAGTTTAACTCCTATCAATATATAAATAATAGAATTATCATATTCCCCTACACTTAATTGATTATTTGTCCTCAAGCAATTGACAACAAGAATTCTTAACTAACCTAAACTAACTAAAACAAGAATTAATTCTACTTTTGTAGGTGCACAGTGACATTTAGCATATGATAAAAGCCTTTAAACCCCTAGGTTTCCTTAATGGAGAAATTATCCACAAATAACAACCTAAACAAAACGATTAACTTCATGGTTAGTAACATAATTAATGCATATTTTAAAAAATCACTATACAACCAAAACAAAGTGAACATTATTCTAACTCCATCAGGTTCAAACACTTTAATTTGAATTCTTCTTATAAAGTATCACTAATTGACATAAATTTTGAAAATTTGATGAGGTACTCATATATTAACTCCATCAAGTTCAAACACTTTAATTTGAATTCTTCTTATAAAGTATTGCTCATTGACATAAATGTTGAAAATTTGATGAGGTACTCTTATCATCTTTTAGTGAAATTAAACTTACGTATGCTTAAAAATCATCTAATCTCCACTACTTTAATAGATATATACGTATATATATATATATATATAATGAAAAATCAAAATGAACTTGAATAGAGTTGCAATAATGCTAAAAGGATAAGTAGGTTAATTAAGGAAAAGGGAAAAATATTAATAATTAACAGACCAAGAACAAGTAAATGAAGAGAAAAACATCATACTAACTATACATATCTTTGTAACAACCATTTTTCCTTCATTCTTTTCAACCACCAAAATCCATGCCATTTGATTTTCAACACTTTCTCTTTCCTTTATTTATTTTTACTCTTTCCTTTCTTTTTTTATTTTTTCAAATTCTCATGAACTTTATTTTTTCATTACCACTTCAGACACAGATCCATCTCCCTTATATTTATTTCTTTGCATACCATACCCAATAACCACATTAAATCACATACAAAAGCTCTACTAATTATGAACTAGGGACAACTACTTTTTTCCCTTTAAGCATAAGGTTCATATAAGGCTTAAAAGTCCTTATTAATGGAGTATTGTATAAACGTTAAGCAATTTAGATCAAACTCAATCATAAGATCCATTTTGATTTTAATTCTTATACATATCTTTCATGTAATCTCGAAAAGATGAAATATAAATTCTAGAAATTCAAAATCAAAGAAGATGTCCACATTCAAAATGAAAGATTTTGCCTGAAGGTTTAATTCTCACAAGATCATTCAAGTAAAATCAATGTATTATTCACTTAACGTATTTAGTTTGTTATCATTAACACGGTCAAGTTCACATTACAATGACTTAATCAAATTATGCACTTAACCTTTTAATCTTAAGGTTCATATAAGGCTTAAAAGTCCTCATTAATGGATTATGTATAAATGGTAAGCAATATAGCTCAAACTCAATCATAAGTTTCATTATCATTTTAATGCTTATACATATCTCTTATGTAATCTCAAAAAGATAAATATAAGTTCTAGAAATTCAAAATCAAAGAAGATGTCCATGTTCAAAATGAAAGATTTTGCATGAAGGTCTAATTCTTACAAGATCACTTAAGTCAAATAAAGTATTATTCACTTTGCATATTTGTTTTCCCATCGTTAACAAACTCAAGTTCGAATTGCAATCACTTAATCATATTATGCACTTAATAATCAATTTTTACTAAGAATTATTCATAAAGTTATCCAGTTAACTTAAATAACTTTAAGTAAAAAATGAGTTCATAAATGCAAAACCAAAAAGGAAACAAGAAAGGCAAAATTTTAAAAATTAAGATGCAACTAGATTAATCTCAAGTCCACCCCTACACTTAGTATAATATAGACCTAAATATTAAGCCTCAATATTAATGTAGCAAGGATTGAAAAACTCCCTAGAAACTTAGACAAGTGAAGGGAAATTCCATTATAAAGTAAACTACTTAATCTAGCAATAGAAGAACTTAAAATCTATAAAACACTAAAAGAAGAGAATACATCTAAATTGTATTTAAATTTTCAATATCCTTAATTCAAATAAACTAAACAAATAAAATGTAGTTAAAAAATTAAATAAAACAATCAATTTAAAATAAAAAATAAAATATTTGTATGTATGAGTGGTGGTCCACAATGTTGGATCCTGATTTTGCTAAATTACTTATCATTTGCTTAATTATTTATTTATGTTTGTTTGTTGGTTTAATTATTTATTTTTAGATTTGGGTTATTAATTTAGTAGGTATGAATAAAGATTGAAAATTTGATGGAAAGATTGGGACTTAGTTAGAATTAAGTTAGCTTAAGGAGTTAGTAAAGGAAATAAATGAAAGAAGGGTAGATTGGGAAAGGCCAAGTAAGTGAGGGGTATAATTGGAAGAATAAGCTAAAATTATGTATTAAAATTAGAAGAGGAGAGGAAGGTGTCGTGGAAGCTAAGAGAAGAGAGAAGAAAAAATGTGAAAGAAGATGAGAAGAGAGAAAATCGTTGAGAAAGAAAAGAAAGGAAGAAGAAATTGTGGGAAGAAGAAGAAGGAAGGAGATTTGTCAAGGTAAGTCCATCTTTTTCTTCTTACTTTATCAAAGAGATGAGTTATGTTGAGAATGAAGGAGTTTTAGAGAGAGAAAGGCGTTTTGTGTTGGGAATGATTGGATGAAGAAGATGATTAAGAGACCCACTTAATCTTAGGATTTCTAAGCTAGGTTTTGGGTTTTCTAACCTAGATGGACTATGGGTAGGTTAAATGTTGAACTTTCATTACTAGATTAAGATAAGAAGTGTATACCTATATAAATGTTCATATAGATGTTTGACTGTGTGGCTCATTGCCAATGGCCATAAATATCTTAGCCACTAAGCTGTATAGCTCAACCCATCATTTTCCCTCCTCAGGTGTTGAACGGGAAGAGTAGAGATCCTTGCAAGGCATTCGAAAACTCCAAGATAGCCAGGAGTCTTTTGTAATAAGTTAGTCACTAATTTGGATAGCTTTATAGGCATATCAAATGTGAGCATATTTTGTATTTTGTATTAAGTTTGATGTGTATGTTAATATGTAAGTAAAGCTTGTTCAAACATTGATTTTGTTTAGAAATGAGAATGAGAATTTTAGTAGTTCCTTTTTTTGTATGATTATGTTATTCTAAAGTTCGAGTATGATGGATGTGCATATTCTTTGTTGAGATTGCCAATTGTTGCTAGTATTAGAATAGCATGTTAGAGTTGGAAAGATTGTATGTGATTAATCTTTTGAGTTGAGATTCAAGAGTTAATGAGATGTATTTGGTAGTTAAATGGTTATGAAGTGATATTGCACTAGAAGGGGTGAATTTAGGGAGGTTATGAGTGAAAAGTGATGTTAGAATGGATATTGGAAGTGTTGGAGAGGCTTTGGGAATCCCCTATGTCCATTAGACAGACATTAGGTTCATTAAACAGACCTTCTTGGGTGAAAAGAAGCCCCCAGCCCAGTGCATGTCCATTAAACGGACATTAGATCCGTTAAACGGACCTTCTCGGGTCTAGAAAGCACCCTAGACTTGTCAATGTTCTTTACAAGATAGCTACAGTAAATTATGATTTTGACCCCTTTTATAGGAAGAATCTCACTTTGAGTTCTACATTAATATATATAGAAGTCCTCTTTCAAACAGTCTAAAAACGACATCAATCCAACATCTGTAGTGAAAGTTATGACAATTGTGCCAAGACAGGTACAAAATGATTAAGGACATAAATATGTTGGATTCTTTTAGCCATAACTTCTTCATCCGACCTCCAAATGAGGTGATCCTTGAAGCGTTAGATTCTTAACTTATCATTCTACCTTTACACAGAAATTGATAGCCTTTGGTGTTGAATCCAAAAAGAGTGTTGGAAAGGAAGTAAGGGTTCACTGAAATAACCCTACAGGGTATTCCGCTCACGCTTATGACTCCGAATTGGATAGTTAGGCTTTAGAGACGGGGCCCAACATCTTGTGGTATCAGAGCTTAGGTTTTAAAGAGTCCTAGGCCTATAATAAATTGTGTTATGTATTATTATGATATGTGATAACTTGGTTGTATTGTAAATTGATTGATTGCCTTAAATGACATGCATATCATACATACATGTAAGAAATAAGATTTAGATAAAATGTAAGTTAATCGTTAGTGTTTCTATTGAAGGAGTGAAATTCTACCTTGTAGAAGGACACGAGGAATACTACAAGGATCGATTGCACCTAACCCTCCACCAAGAGAGGAGGGCACGGATGAGTCTAGAGTCCCAGGAGATGCTGAGGCTTCTATAGGGCAAGTAGTGGGTCTTCTCGATCACAGACAAAGGAGTCACTTGTTTCGTTAGAACAAGTGCCTACCTTAGATCCGAGATTTTTTCAGGAATTTACCCAAGCCTTTGTCCAGGATATGGGTCAAATGCTGCAATCTTCTGCTCCGGCCCTAGTTAAGAAGGGAATAGTTCGACAAGCTGAGGAAGTATAGAGTAGTGGATTTCTATGGAACCACTTATTGGGCATCGTTGTTGGAACCCAACTCTTGCGAAAACATGAAGCCTTGAGCGTATTATCCTATAGGGTTCTTTCCATTAATCCTTATTAGGCATCATTCCACAGGGGTGGAGTGCCCAAGACAAGCAAACGTCAAAACAAACTTATTACTTCAACTTAACCATATTACGAGGAAATCAAAACAAACATACATACATAACTGAACTACTTCAATATGTCATTTCATTACCAAAGAAACAAAGTTGAAGAACTTTATTACATATCAAAAGCCACACCATTGGTTTATTACAAAATATAATTAAAAAATTTCTGGAAGTTCCCTTAGGCTCTTACTTGCTTGACTTCTTAACTATCACTTGAAGAGGGGACAAAAAGGGGGTAAGCTTGACACGTCGTGGGTAATAGTTTATAACGGAAAAATAAGCAAAAACTATTGAAAACATTCACTTGTCATAGAAAATTTTCATATGGTTCTTAAAACACATGTTTC